>OX244270.1:16913963-17137305 GCA_945867215.1 Epinotia demarniana | reverse complement strand
CTTGTCAGAACTTGACTGATGTCTTATCCACAGCGATAAGTGATAAAATAGCAACCATGCTGCGCGTGATTTTTAGAAACATTACAGAAAAAGTCTGAACAAAATGGCATGGCCATACAGGTCACAATTAAAATTCTTTGCCATAAAATACAGAACCATTGTGTTTAGAAATCAGTATAAAATAAACTAATATTCTATCTCGCCGCGATACCGCTCACGGGCCGTTTTATATAGCCGTGCTGTCTCTTCTCTCGTCCATGCCAAGCTATGGGTTGTATGAAGCAACCAACATGGCCAAATATATTAGTCAGCATTATACGAGTATATACTGCTCAAAACAAAATATTGTTCATTATTGGACTTTGATAAGTCATTAGGGACTTATCAAAGTCCAAGTAATGATGTCACTTTAGAATCACACCTCGTTCATGCTCAAGTCTAATGCAGAAAAAAAAAAGTTTAATATTTGTTTCACGAAAAAGCTACGGTAGCCCAGTGGTTCAGGCATGCGGCTGTCAAACGGCGGTGGTGGGTTCGAATCCCGGCTCGTACCAATGAGTTTTTCGGAACTTATGTACGGAATATGATTTCATATTTACCGTTAGCTTTTCGGTGAAGGAAAACCATCGTGAGGAAACCTGCATATATCTGCGAAGAAATTCAAAGGTGTATGTGAAGATTGTGAAGTCCCCAGTCCGCACTGGGCCAGGCCGGGCCGTTTTTTAGAAATATCTCGAAATCCTTTGAACCGATCTTGTTCAAAACAATTTGCATGATTTTTTTCATATTTTTGAAATGCACGGTTCAAAAGTTAGAAGGGGAGGGGGACACAATTTTGTGGGCATGCAATTTTTTTTTTTGAGTTTCAATTTTATGTATGGAGTGCACGCCTAAAAAAAACTTTTTTGTAATTCCATTACATAACTATGTAGCGGTTAACAAAATACACCTATCCTCAAAATGTTATTCAAATACACCCTATAGTTTTCGAGTAAAATGCCTGTGACATACGGACGGACAGACAGACAGACAGACAGACATGATCTTGCAAAAGGTAATTAATAGGTAGCATTAATGAACTATAATAAAATTCTATAATACAATCCCAACACATCATTTGGAAATGCGCTAATTGTTGCCAATTTTCATCATCATTCATTTTTGACCTTATATCTCGTAATACTCGTTTTATAGTTGTCGGGTTGGTCGGGTGATCATGAGAGTGACGTTCAAAACCCAGGACCGTTTTAATAAAATCGACAGCTGATCGCTACTTGACTGTACGCTTACATCGCAAAAAAGAAAGTATTTAAAGTAAAGGCAGGTCGTAAATACAATTATTTAACAAACTGAATCTATTCCAAGGAAACTAAAATGATTTCTTTTTATGGACTCTGTCAGCTGTACTATATGTACTTACGGAAATCTCAACAATTGTTTTGTATATAATATTTGTACAAATATTTGAAACTGTTTATTCCCCACTTGTAAAATAAAGAAACCAGATATATTTGTGTTTTCTATTGAAATAAATAAAATTTATAACGCGACCATTCATTCGCTAAACGCTAAAGTTTTGACGTGAGCAGTCAAGTCACATTATATGTCACAATAAACTAAAAAGTATTTAATCTTTTGATGTTGGTTTGCTAATATGGTGCTTAAGGTCTAAAACACGGAGTTCTTTTTTTATGAAACATATATCTTGATGCAGGTTATAAGTTAACGCTATTAGCAACTACTGAAATGTAGCTAGAGATGTCATTCTGGGACCATGAACCTAGAATACTATGGACGGGCTGTACGTGTTGCCACGGTGAGGGACGAAAAATCTCTTATGCAGCTAAATTAAGAACCGGTCCTAAAATGGCTGATGACTTGTCATAAACAACTTACTACGGGACGGGTAATGGTTTGTGTGGCACAACTTCATACTAAATCAGTTGTGGCAAATAAAAAAAAAGCGGCCAAGTGCGAGTCGGACTCGCGCACCGAGGGTTCCGTACAAACCTATAACAAGCAAAAGTTGTACTTAGTATGTTTATTACCAAATGATAAATAAAAATGGAATCTGTAACATTACAATGTGGAAAGCTGGGGGAGCATAAATATAAACAGGGTCACTTCATCAATTTAGTAATCATTCTTTAGGCTTTGATTTCCTTACGAGTAGAACTACTCGCAAGGAAATCAAAGTTGCGAACGGCAAAATAAGCGGATTACTTAAATTGCTGTTTCTTTTGAAAGCTGAGTTCACGGGAAAGTAACTTTAGGTTTTGATACCCTTGAGATTACCGATAATATATAATAATATAAACCAGCCTATATACGTCTGGGCACAGGCCTCCTCCCATGGATGAGAGGGAACGGGCAGTAGTCTCCACGCTGGCCGAGTGCGGGTTGGGGACTTCACATACACCTTTTTCAGTTTTAAATTATGCGGCTTATATTGCTATTTCTTATGATTGCGTGGACATAAAACTTTCGTTTTGCTACAGCTGAAAGGTATTATAGACATGAGTATTTGACATGAATTTCAATTTAATACCTCTACACATTTACGAGAAAAAAGGTAGCAAGTTTAAAATTTAAAAAAATGATTTTTGTATGATTTTACTAAAAATGTCTACTTTTCGTAATTTTTCCTTTGTCTGTGCTATATGAAGTTTCTTCGTGCCAAGTTTTAAGTTTCTGTGTTAACGGGAAGTACCCTATAGGTTTTGAGTTTGTTGCGAGTACTCAATTTCAAAATATGCGACTTAAATTGCCATTTCTTTTGATTGCATTGACATAAAAGTTTGGTTTTGCTACATCTGATGGGTCATATAGCTCTAAGTATTTAACATGAATTTTAATTTAATACCACCACACGTTTACGAGGAAAAAGGTATTAAGTTTAAAATTTAAAAAGTATTTTTTTGTATGATTTAACTAAAAATGTCTACTTTTCGTAGTTTTTTCTTTGTCTGTGCTATATGAAGTTTCTTCGTGCCAAGTTTCAAGTTTCTGTGTTAACGGGAAGTACCCTTTAGGTTTTGAGTTTGTTGCGAGTACTCAATTTCAAAATATGCGACTTAAATTGCCATTTCTTTTGATTGCGTTGACATTAAAGTTTGGTTTAGCTACATCTGATGGGTCATATAGCCGTAAGTATTTGACATGAATTTCAATTTAATACCACCACACGTTTATAAGGAAAAAGGTATTAAGTTTAAAATTTAAAAAGTGTTTTTTTGTATGATTTAACCAAAAATGTCTACTTTTCGTAATTTTTCCTCTGTCTGTGCTATATGACAATGCTTCGTGCCAAATTTCAAGTTTCTGAGTTCACGGGAAGTACCCCGTAGGTTTTGCGAGTGTCGAATAACTCTAAAATTTGCAGCATAAACGACTGTATCTTTTGATTGCGTTGGCTTTTAAGTTTGATTTTTTTACAGCTCCAAGAGACAATAGACCTGAGTATCTGATATAAATTTTGAGAAACCTTATATTTATTTTGAAAGGCCTGTCGATTGATGTACCACAAGTGGGCTTGCAATGAAAAAATAATTTTTGACTTTCAGTTTTATGTATGGGGTGCACCCATAAAAAAAATATTTTTTAGTATTTTCATTACAAAACTATGTAGCGGTTAACAAAATACACCCTATCCTCAATTTTTTATTCAAATACACTTTATGGTTTTAGAGTAAAATGCCTGTGACATACTGACGGACAGACAGACAGACAGACAGACAGACATGACGAATCTATAAGGGTTCCGTTTTTGCCATTTGGCTACGGAACCCTAAAAACGTACCATACAGGTATTTGCTATCTAAAGGAGATGGAGTATTCTTTCCCCAAGGGAATACGTCGTCATTACAGCCGAGTGGCATCCCATTGTATCTGTAAAAAAAAAAACATTTAAAGCGGACCCCGGGCTCTTTTAGCCACTACACACAATAATGCTAGGAGTATGATGATATTATGATTTCCTTCAATTTGCAATTCCAATTGCTTTATGCTGTAAATTCAATAACCAAACAGAGGTTTTTGTTTTTTTGTCTTGTGAATAAGTAAACTGCAAGTGCAATGTGGACAACTGGTTGGCTTAGTGGATCGTGACTCTGCCTATGAGCTGCCTATAGTGAAAATGCCCTTAAATCCAATATTTGACAGCTGTCATCCCAGTACAAATAAATAAATAAATAAAAATAAATAAATATTTGGGCACAATCTGACACAAATCGACCTAGTCCCAAACTAAGCAAAGCTTGTACTATGGGTACTAGACGACGATAAACATACTTATATAGATAAATAAATACTTAAATACATAGAAAACATCCATGACTCAGGAACAAATATCCATGCTCATCACACAAATAAATGCCCTTACCGGGATTCGAACCCAGGGCCTCTTGCTTCGTAGGCAGGGTCACTACCAACTAGGCTAAAGCGGTCGTCAACACATGACAATTCATGTCATTATATGTCATCATTGACGTTTATTGTAACAGGATGACAATTCTTGAAAAAAATCTTAATACAATAACAATACAAATACTCTTTACGTCACACCTGGCCATAATGCGAGTTTTACTGCACGCTGCGCGTACGGGAAAACTCGCATTGTGGCCAGATGAAGACGTGAAATTTTGTACTCAACACGGGCGGTAATTCGTAAAGCCCCAGAGCGCATATTTATGGCCCTCACCTTCGGTTCGGGCCACAAACCCCTGCAATCTGGGGCATTCACGAATTCACCGCCCTAGTTACGTAATGTACTATTATTGCACACCTCACACAAACAAAGCAGTTATAAAGAGAAAAAATATGATGACATTTAGGTAGAGGTAGGCAACATGCGGTCTTATCGCTGAAGAGCGATCTCTTCCAGACAACCTTTGGATGACCTTTATGATAATTATAATTATCGTTGTTCCCTGAACATACCACATTATGCCGCTAGTTACTGTTTCGTTTATACCCTTAAGGCGCCGTAGGTTCAGCGAAGTTAACCAAACAGAGTTTTTGAAACAATATAATGCGTCTGTTTATAATAATATGGTTTTAAAAAAATACGAATACTAGAGGCTTTTCTGCAGGGAAATCAGTGTTTAGAAACATGATTAAGCAATTTTCGCTCTATAGAAAAAAATCACGATCATAGGTCTAAAAGGGTCTAAAATACACTTAAAATATTTCTTACAAATTATGCACAAAAGCTAAAAATATTAAAATGGCTTCTAAAAATCGGCAATATCATATTTGAGAGAAATCAGTGTTTACTTTTTTATTTATTTCAACGGCATAAAAAATAAAATTAAAAAACATGATTTCCGCGCTTCCGAGCACGCACTTCCATCTCGCTCACGCTTATGCTCAGTGAGAGGGAGAGAAGACCATGAACCTACGGCGCCTTAACCCATCACCATAATCCAAGCAATTGAATGCTTTGCAAAGGTCACAATTAATCCCAATTGCATCACAAGAATTGTCCCGAACATTGTAATATTTTTAATAAGTACAGATGTGAACAGTCATGGAACATACTTATGCCAAAGTGATTATTCGTAAGCAGTTAATTTCTATTGAAGTGCATTAGCATATCGTTTAACATTTGTTCTCAAAAACTTTACTTAACACATATAGATATAAAACAAGTTCTGATAATGATTCACATATTAACCTTGCAAGGACTGTTAATGAAGTCAATGTGAGCAACAATATTTACCACTGGGTAGTATAGGCTCATTCTTTGTGTAGCTTGCACCCATTGACTGTGCAGTTACAAGCACAAACATATAAAAAAAGACTAGACATTTTCGGAATTCAGGAAGAGACTTTTTTACAGACAATTGTTTTTGGTAAGTGTTATTTTGTTTTTATTAAATATTTAACTGGTGTTCAAGGAAAAAAAAATACCAGCGGCAGTTGACTACAGGGCTGTAAAAGCCATGTATTAGGTATGAAACTTTAAATATGTTGTAATATTTCAGACCACTATACAATTTTGTTTTAACAGACTTTTATGAGTCTTACAATATCATATTATAAATCATAGTTTCATGGGGATTTCAAAGCCAGTCTCATTGTTTACTCCCTGTAATAAGCAATATCCAACTGATTCACTTAATCAATTACAACAAGTGTAGTAAATATGTAGTGCCATTTGCAATACTACAACATAACAGAGAATGACAAATTAACCTAAATAAAATGTATCCACTGAAGTTACACTATCTAAATCACTACTTGCTCTGTAGGTACAAGTCAACCCATGTAAAATGAGCTATTATTTAAGAAATAGAGTTAATAATGTATGTCGTCTGACCGCAATAGAAAGTTATGCGTGGGTTTCGACACTTCACGAGTCTATAAACGCTGGGTTCGGAAGGGTTAAATGTGTCCAGGTATATGCTGGTTGTGAGTAAGGTTGCCAGAGTTCTCGAGGATGTACTGAACACAATATATATTCCAATCATAAAGAGTCAGAAATGCGCTTGTGAACTGTAATTCTCCTGGTGTGTGCTTACTATCAGACTGTATAGTTTATTGCCACCATCATAGTAAGAACAATGCAATTCAGCCAACTTAAATAATCTCAAGTACAATGCTGTTGTGGTTACTTACCCAATACCAACTATTTTATTATCTTTGTTGACGATGCAAGCACCAACTTGCGAGCAGGGATCCTTGCTGCGTTTTGCGGCCAAAAAAGCCGTGGCCATGAAATACTCTCGCCAGTCTATGTAGTCCTCTCGCTTCTTCTGAACACTGCTGTTTAAACTGCAATACACAACAAGACACCTGAAGTTATGGACGTCGCAGATATTAGAACAAAAACACTGTTGTTCTGAGCCGGAAAGACGACAGATGGTTTCAGCCGCTGAACTGAACTCACAATAGGAATAATAAGCTATAAACCTTAAAATTAGCTCTTACTTTTGTAAAGACATATTAGCGGTCATTTCGGCGAGATCCATTTTAAAAAATGTGAATAGCGTTACTAAGAATACCACGTTGAAATATAATCAGGCAGCAAAATTAAAAGACAACGGGCTACAACTATCCAATTACTGACTTCTATCAATGACATGACATGACATGTGTCTAATGTCTATTGTAATTGTCAATTTGTCAACACCTGTCAGTTATGGTGTTGCCAAGGTTATGTGTTGGTTATATAAAGTGCGCCCATTCATGAGGCGACTTTTCTGATTTTATTACTGAAGCTTTTTATTTAATAAGATAAGTTTTATAAAGATTCCCGAAAATTATATTCAAGAACCGGTTGAAATACTTGCCAATAACATTTGATATTTACGTGTTAGTGCATGCGAAGTTGCAAGTATCAACGCGCGGGCTTTTGAATTGAACAGTGCAAACTTAAACTAATATACGAAAAGACATATGGGAATTTAAATCAGTTTGAGTTCTGAGATGATAACGATAACAAGCATTTTTACATTGTTTGTAGTCTCGTTAATACTGTTTAGTATGAATATTGCTGTAAAATGCGGGATGAATAGGTAATTTCATACCTACTTTTAAAAATCCTTGTCATATCATATATTTTTATTGAGTGCTAGCTAATTCATATGTGACGCAGTATCGTTAGGTTACTATCGTTTGTCTATTTTTTATAACATATTTCATAGATGATATTGAAATATATAAGTAGTATTTTTATTCGCAGGTGTCGAGCGGATAGGTACACGTAACTCATATTTCGCTTTTCGTTAAATGAAAACTTCGTGATTAAATGAAAAAAAAAGTTTTCCCGCGTATTTTAAAGTTTAATCAAAATGGCATCCGTGAATCGAGCAGTGAACGAAGCCCTGTCTTCGATGCAGTCTTCAGCCAGGAGTACTAGCCTGGTGCGATGGTTCTTGCAGACCCTAGTTATCTCACAGGCTGTAATGCCAGCTGATTGGCCGAGTGCACACAAACTACAAGGTAAGGCTTGGTGTTCCAGTCTAGCACTGTTTCAATTAAGAATCTTCCGTAGTTAAGATTACTTTTGTTTCGAAATAGGCATTTTACTTTAAATATATTTTTTTAACCGACTTCAATTTAGTAGTTCGCTTCAAGTGAGCTTATAAAACTTGAAGAATTCCTTCGATTTCTAAAGGATCCCCTCATCACTGACCTCATGACCTTGGGATCACCTGGCAGGTACCCCTTTCAAACAAAAAAACATTTTTCCAAATCGGCCCAGGCGTCTTCGGGAACATAATTATACTTACATTACTACAGTACCTGCCCCCGTAGCACACTAGGTTTTATGTCGGACATAAAGCATTCGTCCCATTCTGGCAAATATGCGAGTGCAAGAGGGACAAATGCTTTACGTCGGACATAAAACCTAGTAGCCTACGCTACGGGGCTGGCGTCGTAAAACAAAGGGGTGGTAAGTTCAAAATAATACTTCTCTTCCTGGCCAGGAAGGTTGATTTTCGGGAATTGCTACTTTATGCTAGGCCTGACGCAAAAAATAAAAGATTCCGACGAATTGAAAACCGTCCTTTTTTGACGTCGGTTAAAATATCTTAAAAGTTTGCAGGCTATTTAATTTTTTGGTCTCTTACCTACCTAGATGTGATAATGTTCTTGGTATGTTGTTTCTATAAAAAAATCCTAAGCCATTACAAGTAAAGTGACTTTTTTACGGCTGCTATGCTCTGGGAAAAAAATCACCGTATTCTAGTCAGGTTTCTAGAATGGTCGAAGGTCTACTTGTGCGTCATGTACCTTAATTAACGTTCGTTTTAAGCGTATTGCAGATAATGGTGTGTGTGTGTGGAATTTTTATTTCTTACCAATTTAACCCAGGAATTGAACTATCGAATCTGACTCGGCTGGTCAGCCTTCGTTATTGCATACGAGTTGGTAGGTTGTGGAGGATGTACCTAATGTCATGGAGGTGTAGCTTAACGATGTCGGGTGGCGATAGGTGCCCAGATGTAAACTGCGCGATTCAATCGATTTTTAGGGTAGTCGACTAGGAACCCTTATAGTTTCGCTTTGTATGTCCGTCCGTCCGCGGATAATCTCAGTAACCGTTAGCACTAGAAAGCTGAAAGTTGGTACATATATGTATATTAATCACGCCGACAAAGTGGTAAGATAAAAAGTGAAAAAAAAATATTTATTAGGGTACCTCCACTACACACTCATTTCAACCCTAACGTGTTATATATTGTTGGATGGGTATTTAAAAATGAATAGGGGCTTAGTAAAATATTTTTTGATAATGTTAATATTTTCGGAGATAATCGCTCCAGAAGTAAAAAAAATGTGTGTCCCCCTCTAACTTTTGAACCATAAGTTTTAAAAATATAAAAAAAATCTCAAAAGTAGGACTTTATAAAAACTTTCTAGGAAAATTATTTTGAACTTGATAGGTTCAATAGTTTTTGAAAAAAAATACAAAATAATTTCTGAACTAAGTTTGTAATTTAACCGTACAAGCAGGTGTTTATTGTACCTGTAATTTCTACAAAATCACAATGAAATGATGTGCTTTCAAATAAAGTAAAAACGGTGAGAATCGGTTTACGCAATAAATAATTAACCCATAAAAATCATCTTCTATACTTTAAGCTCGCGCGCAATAGTTTACTTAATTTGCCGATAGATGTCGCTGTACGCGGAACGCTCACATTGTACATGGCGCTTTTAAGATTTTTACTGATTTAATGGGGTCGGAGCAGGTGCGCCCATGCATTAGGTCGAAAATTTGTCGTGCTCGAATTGTCTTAGTTGTCGTTGGTCGTTCGTTGTTTAATAATAAAATTGTTCGCTAAGTATTGCTTCAATTGCTTGTATTGTTCGCTAAGTATTGCAGCAATACTTAGCGAACAATACAACTAATACAAACAATACTATTGCTTGTTTAACGTTTAAGTGGGTACCTACACTTACTGTGACGGACGGAAAACTACGGAACCCTACACTGAGCGTGGCCCGACACGCTATTGGCCGGTTTTTTAATGTTTCTTCTTAGATTGAATACAATAAAATCGGCACATCTGACTCCGATCAGAGGACTGTAACCGAATCATCTAACATTTTGTTTTCCGCCAGCTTGCTCCTATATACTTAGGTATTTAAACAGCTAATTCCAATCCTGTGGCCAGACAGTGTTAACACACGGGCGTAGCCAGAGATGGGTCTTGGGGGTTCAAACGGGGGGAGTTGGTTTAGGAATGTTCAAAATGGTATACTCTTGCTTGCCAGAATTTCATTTGCCCGAATTTTATCTGCCATAATATTCAACTGCCATAAAGTTGTTTTCTATAATTTTGTATGCCATACTCATTGTTTACCATATTAATTATATGCCAGAATCTTTGTTTTCCATAATATCAATATCAATAATCTCATTTTCCATAATCATTGTAATCCATAACTATCACATGCCATAATGTCATTTGCCATCCATCTCAACATCCATAATATTCATATGTAATAATGTGGGTACGTATTGCAGTGTCTAAAATGAAAAAAAAGTACCTCGAACCTATCTGCGATCCGGCTCGGTTTTGCCAATTAGTAAAAATAAACTTTTCTCTGAGATTGCCCAATGCCAAGATAGTGGTGTATCATAGGCAGTAGGGAACAGGGGCTTAGTGGCAAAACCGACTCGGATCGCGGATAGGTTAGAAGACGGAAGCGGGAGCTTTGCTCCCGCTTTCGTCTTCGAGGTATTTTTTTTTATAAAATAGCGGAAAAACTAACAAATTAACAAAGATGAATCCGAATGCATGTTTAGTATGGCGTTTAAATATTCTAATAAATAATATTATTTCAAACAATAATCTGGAAAACAATACGTATGGCATTCGTATCATTATGACATCCAATATTCGGGTAAACAAGAGTATGTCAATAAACTATTATGGTAAACGAAACATTCGGGCAAATGAAATTCAGGCAAGCGAAGTTCGGGCAAATGATTATTATAGTATGTGAATGTCGGGCAAACAATAGACAACCGTTCAAAATATACGATCTGAGGCTTTCTTTACTACCACCCGTGGTGCGTATACAATGTTACGTCTCTCTCCCTGGCTAGAAAGGTCTGTTTCATTATTTATCTGAGTGTTAGTGTCAATTTATGCATATTTTTGTTGTTTAATTTTCTTCCAATAAAATCCCCCCCCTATGATATTAAAACTTGGCTTAAACCTATTCATACCGCTACACTCGGCAGTACCAGTACGTAACATAGCAGTGAGATCCTTCTTCGTGGATTGAACGGTCTATAGGGTCATTCTGAAAGCGTTTCAACCGCCGCTCCGCTCCATGTCAGAATTTTTGACAAAGTCGCAGTAGCTTCTCGGTTCATTGTTGGTTATTTGGCAGTGGTTATTTGACTATATAGCCCGTACCTATATACCTAGAATATTGTTTGTGCAGATGGGGAGAAATTCGACTTCATCGTGGTCGGCGCCGGGTCATCGGGCGCTGCGCTTGCGGCGAGACTTAGCGAGGTGCCGCAATGGCGCGTACTGCTGATAGAAGCCGGGGGGGACCCACCGCTCGCCAGTGTGGTACTACAAGCAACAGTCTGACCAGCCAGTCGTGTCCGCAGTAAGGGAGCTGAAAACAAAGCTTTGGGGTTAATTTAAAGAAATGAGGGAATACTGGTAGCTTTTATCTACTGACTCGGGTGGCTGGCCAGGCTGTTTTGGTTAGGGCGCATAACGTCCTACTCTCAGAATGTCCCTTTGTCCCTTTCGCGAAATGTCCCTTACGCAAAACGACCCTCCTGCAAAAGGTCCCATTCGAAAATATATAAAAATCCGTTTTTGTATTTGGCTACGCGCAATAGTACATTACGTAACTAGGGCGGTGAATTAGTGAATGCCAGGATCGCAGGTGTTTGTGGCCCGAACCGACGTAATATATTTTACGTCACACCTGGCCATAATGCGAGTTTTACTGCACGCTGCGCGTACGGGAAAACTCGCATTGTGGCCAGATGAAGACGTAAAATTTTGTACTCAACACGGGCGGTAATTCGTGAAGCCCCAGAGCGCATATTTATGGCCCTCACCTTCGGTTCGGGCCACAAACACTTGCGATCTGGGGCATTCACGAATTGACCGCCCTAGTTACGTAATGTACTATTACGTCACACCTGGCCATAATGCGAGTTTTACTGCACGCTGCGCGTACAGGAAAACTCAAATTGTGGCCAAGTGAAGACGTAAAATTTTGTACTCAACACGGGCGGTAATTCGTAAAGCCCCAGAGCGCATATTTATGGCCCTCACCTTCGGTTCGGGCCACAAACATCTGTGATCCGGGGCATTCACGAATTCACCGCCCTAGTTACGTAATGTACTAATAATAGCACTGTACTGACGTCTCCGACGAGGATAGCGCAGATCAAGGTACAATGGTACCGATTCTGTCAGAACGGGTTATAAGTACGTAGGTATATCTCTGGCATTATCTTCAAGTAGTCAATTAAAACGAAATGCTTCTAGCGTTTATTCCCGGTAGTGCTCAAACGAGCCAGGGGTCCGCTTTGACACCTATTCCCAAGATTTGGCATAGACACTAGTTTTACGAAAGCAACTGCCATCTAACCTTACCCAAAGGGGAAAGTAGACCTTATTGAGATTTCTTTCACCGAAAAGCCGCTAGTAAATGAAACTTTATACCTGAGATTTTTTGAAAAACCCAGTGGCACACGCATCAACAGTAACTGCGCAAAGGAAACGTCAAAAGTCTTTATTAGAAGGGGATAAGAGCTTTTGACGTCTTCGATTGCGCAGTTACTTTTAATTCTGACGACCTCCAGATTGCGTGTTGTTCCTGATACGGCAATTGCCGTAATATACGGTAATTCAGGCAGCGCCGGACCTAAAACACGGCATACGGCAGCAAATCCATTACCGTATCCTAATACACGGCAATTTCACGACGCTGCAGTTAGCGATAGATATCGCCATCAAGCGCCACGAACTGTCTGCCAAATTGCTTCGTATGTAATGCGCCTAACACGTGACATAGAGCGAGAAAACCAAAAGGTTCATCAACCTATCTCGCTTTATTGGCGTAGTTCCCGCGGGCCGAGGCGGACTGCCATGCTGGGTCGTCTGGTCGCTGCTTGACGCGGCGCAGTGTTGCCGCGTTTCAATTGCCGAATTAGAAGGAATTTTGCGATTTTTGTAAGTGTTCTGGGGTCAAATATACAGAACACGGCAATTATTTGAGGTTTTCTCTTAAAATACGGCAATTTTAGGCTCTGTACACGGCAACCCAGAATTTGACAGGAATAACACCTTACCGTTCGGCTACTGTGGCTCAATTAAAACTAAACAACAAGTAATTCATGTTAGCCTTCTAAAAGGATAAAGGTCTAACCCAGTTCACGTTCGACCGATCATGTGTATTCATTCATTGGTGCGCGCACGCGGATGCGCTTCTTACATTATGCCTCGAAACACCTTCACCTTAATTCTAATAAATTCGTCTTTGACATAATAACCGGTTTGCATCTAAATAAGTCTTAAAAACAACTGTATTCATTCGTGTGGGTAGGTATGCTAATTTACTAACTTGACAATTGACATTGACTTTGGAATCGTGTTTCGTTATTTTGGCTTTGGTAAGTAGTAAGAAATTATGCATAGTTATATAAGGTGAGGTACGAGTAAGTATGTGGTATGTGGCCATACGACGACGTACGATTTGTGGTATTTATAATACGATTTTCTATCCAACAAATTTCGCTGTAAATTGTTATTCGCTGATAGAAAAATAAGGCTATAATTTCCTTCTTCAAAAAAAAGTCCACATTTTTAGCCTAGCTAAAAGCGAATCCAGAAATAAGGTCACATGTATACATATGCTCGAAAAACATAACTCTCCTCTCCTTCGGCAGTCGGGTAAAAAGAGGCAGGTCAAAAATAATGTGCAGCCTGGACTTTGATAAATAGGCGTTATGGAGGTTTTCCAACGGCGGAGTTACAACGATAGTAAGGAATATCTCGCTCCACCTCTCTTCAACGGTGAAAAACCTTTATGAGCAATGTAGTTATGTTATAATATACTTATGGCATAATATCAGTCAACATTAGGTATCAACCGCCTATGTCGGCCTACATGTTGAATTTTGATTTGACTCCGTTTTTATTTCAGTCGCCCAGTTTGTTCGCCATTCTTGCCCACACGTCAACCGACTGGGACTACCGGGCCACACTAGACGCTGGAGTCGGCAGCGGCCATCCCAACCGGACCATATTCATGACCAGAGGCAAGATGCTCGGTGGCTGTTCCTCCAACAACTATGAAATCTACGCTAGAGGGGTACCATCTGACTACGACGAATGGGACCGAATCGCTCCTGGTTGGAACTGGGACACAGTACTGCACTACTTCAAAAAACTGGAACGAATGACTGATCCTAGTGTGTTAAAAGAAGATAACTACCTCCATTCTACAGAAGGGCCGGTTGCGATATCGAGACCTATTCAAAATGCCTTATTTGAGGCCGCGAATGAGCAGATGCTTGATTCCCTCGAGGAGATAGGAGTGAAAAGAGTTCTCGAGAATTATGGCGCTGAAATTCTTGGCGCGTCAAAACCGCATTTCACTTTTTCTCAAGGAAGGAGATCTAGTACAGCAGAAGCATACTTAAAACCAATTAAAAACAGATCTAATATGTACATAGCTAAGTTTTCCAGGGTAACGAAAGTTCTAATCGACGCTTCTACTCGTCACGCTTATGGGGTACAAGTCATGATGAAATCCAAAACAATTGTCAATGTTTATGCTAATTTAGAAGTAGTACTGTCAGCAGGAACAATAGATACTCCTAAGCTTCTAATGTTAACTGGTATCGGACCAAAAAAAGAGCTAGAGAAACTAAATATCGAAGTCATCGCAGATCTTCCAGTTGGTATGAATCTTCACGACCATATGTTGACCCCGGTGGTGTTACAAGGTCGAAGCGGTTTACTGTCGTCAGTGCAAAATCTGGCTACTGTTACAGAGCTAGATTCTTATCCTACACCAATTCAGGTTGGATTATTCAAATTGAACATGTCTTCTGCTAATTATATAACGGAAAACAAGCCTCAATTCCAGTCCTTTAACATTCATATAGGGGCTGGTCTGTCCCCTTTGGTAGTGTTCGGTTGTATGAGCTTGGCTAACTTTGACTCTTCCTTCTGCACATCGCTTGGGAACGCGAATATAAATAACGAAATTGACTACACTAACTTGGTTCTCTTACATCCCAAATCCCGAGGCCAAGTCAAGCTCCGGAGCAAGAATCCCCTGGACAGCCCTCTTATAGAATTAGGGTATTACAGGGATAAAAATGATCTAGACGTGATGGTCGAAGGGATAAAATACTTTATCCGTGTGGCGAAAACTTCTTACTTCAGGGAAGTTAGAGGTAAAGTGGCGAGGTTAAATGTGAAAGAATGCAGAGGGTTGAAATGGGGCTCGGATAATTACTGGAGATGTTATGCTAGGAATGTGCCAACGTCTTTGCTCCATCCTGTAGGGACATGCGCTATGGGGCCTGATGGTGTAGTGGATGAGACTTTAAAAGTCCATGGATTTTCTGGACTGAGGGTAGTGGATGCGTCAATCATGCCAACTATTCCCAGTGGTAACACGAACATTCCTGCCATAATGATTGGTGAAAGAGCGGCTGATTTGATTAAGAATGAATATCAATCTAAGTTCTTTTCAATGAAAAAATAACGATCTTGTTCTTGCTTATGATTTTGTTTATCAGATTTTCAGATCGGCTGTCATGCAAATCAGACTTGTTTTTGAGGTAGGTATTTAAAACTATTAGGGCAGCGTTCTGACAGTTATCGGTTAGTATCTAATAATGCTATGCCTTAAATAACTCTCGTGTCAGGCAGTATGTGTTGTGTAATCCTTACGTCGTTCCTACTCGAAAGACAAAAACGAATATTTCCAATAGCCAAGACTGAGTAATGAAGTCAGAATTTTACTATGCCTACGCACCGTTCCATTTGACAAATCACGCGTCTCACTTTAAGCGAATTGAGATTAGATTCCAGCGACATGGGGCTTGCGGGTAAATGAAGACAAAGACAATATTGTAATTGAAGCGGCGTTAAGAGCGCCATTACGCGAAGGGCGCAGGCAGCATTACCATGACAAAGCTACCCTTCAGTTTATGGTAATGCTGACGGGTTCTTTCATTGTTTTTCAGCACCGTCGGGAGTTAATTTCAGTTTTGAGCACTGATTATTCGTCGCACGAAAATATTAATTACCTACACTTTACGAGTCGATTCCACTGTTTATTGGAAAATTACTGTATGAATAATGTGTATTGTTTGGAAATTTACTTCTTCCTCTTTTTTTGCTCGTATATCAACACAAAAAATAGTTCTAAAATTAATATACCTTGCATACTTCTGTCTACGATTCATATCTCCATGTTTATGGATCCATTAGTAACTACTGCTCATCATATACATTTAGTGGACTGGCCTGAAAAATTCAGTGATTGAGTTGGATCAAATTCAGTAACAAAATAGTAATAATATCAGTGAAGGGTTAAATCAAAAATTAATCTTTCAGAGCCGGTATTAATGTTAAAAAAATATTATAAGCTTATACTCTTAGGTTATGTACCTAACTAATTTGTGTTGTGTGTTGTTGTGTTTCAATAAATACTCATGGAGTAGGTACATTTCAAGACATTATTTATTTAAGGGGACGTATCTGATCTACTTTTCCATTCTGCAGTTTTGATAAATATAATTTATTTTAGTGGATAGATGGACTGGACATGTCCTAATCTATCAAATGTCGCGGATGGATTACCGGCAATGAGATTAAAAAGAGCTTATGAGTTAAAGGGTAGCCACATTACTACACCTTGAAAGTTTAAATATATAAAAAAATGGGTACACTCTTACACAAATGGACCTAATTCCAAACTAAGCAAAGCTTTTACTATGGGTACTAGACAACGTTTTACATACTTATGTAGATAAATAAATACTTAATTGCATAGAAAACATCCATTACATAGAAACAGATATACACACAAATAAATGCCCTTACCGGGATTCGAACCACAGACCTCTTGCTTCGTAGGCAGGGTCGCTACCAACTAGGCTACAGAGGTCGTCAAATAAATATGTATGTTGTTAAGCGTGGGCTCTAAAGACGTCTCGTCACTGCTCTACATATGTATACAGCGTGTATTTTTAATATTACCTCAAATTATAACCAGAGGTAGGTGTTAGGGCTATGAACCGATGTTGCAAGAATTTGAAGAGAAAACTACCAAGCTTAACAACTATCAGCACGCAATCACGACTTTGTCTTACTGACGTGACGTCACAACCAGCTTCTTCCATGTGTCAAATCTGTGTACGCAATACATTGCTGCTCGATAAATTTCCATAAATTAATTACGCTTAATTATATGTACAGTCCGAGAGCTCTTAGAAAAGTATAAGGGTTTCAGATGAAATCGTTTCATTTGGCATAAGAACCTGCAACAGCAAGCGAGACAGTAATAATGTCATGTTTCTAAGGACTCGCTAATGTACTTCTATCTCTCTATATCTACTGTCATGTTTCCCTTCCGCTGTATCGTTTATGTCCTCAGTTTAAAATCATAACCAAGACGTTTTGACCCTCGAAATGGGTCGGTCGCTTGTCGGGCCCGTAAAGCGGTCGTTTACATGACAAAGTCTCAGCTAGTGCTATTAGACCATGATTATCTCGCCTCGGCGTCACTATGGAAAACGGAGCTCGTAGTGTTCTCACTGACAGTCAAATAAAAAAAAATGATTACTAACCACACGAACAAAACATACCATTTTGAATATCGTCATTACCCTGAAATGAATGAAACCTGAAAAGGAATTTTCATAGGTCCGTTTTTACAACTAAATGATCATAAGTAGGATACAAAATACAAAGAGCCAAATTATCGTTAATACCTATGGTAACGTAATTCTCCTAACCGGTCCAACAGAAGAACAAAAGTACTTAGGTACGGAACTAAGTCACAAAAATTATCGCGAGTTCTTAGCATCTGGCTATGAAAAGTGTTTCGATGGCATCTGTCATTTTCATACATTTTATTCGTTTTCTATTGGCGTTCTAGCGCTTGTCGATAGTAACCTTGTCTACGGCCCCAGATGTTATTAATAAGTGCTTTCCGAAGCGCTACCATGACTTAAGACTTTCACTGCCAAGAATCGCTATGCGCTATGCGCTACGCTCGTAGCCGATCCCGTGGCGTTCCCGCTTAGTAGCGGAAAGCGGCTACGCTGAGAGCGCCCGCTAGGCGGGTTCCTGGCAGTGAATATGTGACCTTCATAATAAAAATTTGAATGTTATAATTCAAAACGCATTTCGAGAATCAAGTGAGTCCACATAGTACCAACACGAATCAGGGGTAATGACCCATCCCGGGCATGCCGAAATGGGGCTTTATGTCTCGGAATACAGTCGATTCTCCCGCCTGATGGTAATGTTCACCACTTCACGACTGAAGGAGATACAAAAAATAATGATGATATTCGGGAACCTATTATTATTCTGATTTTGTTTAGCTGAATTATCTGGATATAAGAGTTCTGTTCAGTGTGTAGACCGATCGTGATTGAACATTGTCAACGACCATTGTGAAAGAGATCCCCTCTATAATCAGTTATGATTAACTTCTTCGTGAATTGTGGGTGTGATTACTCATAATCGGCGAATTAAGTAATTGTAAAGTAGGTAGGTAAAAGTAATTCGCTATAATTAATATCTTATGTAAAGTTTATGGCTTGCTTAGTGCGTAAGTATGCCTACTTCGTGAATTATTAGGCAGTTACTGGTAATTATTTCATTTTTAAGGGCATTATATATATACGTACCGACCAAAAATATATAAAGTAAAACTATACATAGTAGGCTTCGTGATGTTTTTCTTTCATTTTCTCGCCCACCAGTCTACACGTATACCCCCCGCAAATCCTTGCAAAGCGTAAAACGAATAATTTAATAATTGGGGATCCATTAGGGTAGGTAATAATGGGCGAAAAATAGCGGATTTGTGCATTAAATTGAGTAATTCGCGGCGGAGAGCGGTGGAGGATTCCGCAAATGAGATTGGGGATAAGCCCCGAATCCATTTAGAAAAAGTGGAGGCTTACACGTGAAAACAAAGGAGTCATCTATATTAAAGCGGGGCAACTATCAAAGGTACCGTTTTAAAGATGTCTGCCAGCTAGTAAACAAAGTGAATTTATTTTAGAAGGAAAAACTACTCGTGACCCACACTAGAATAGCGTGGTCATTGTCATTTCGCTCTAATTCATGGAAATAGGTTGGACAAGTGATGAGATAATTGAATCCTATAATATTTGATTAATTCAAAATTAACCGCAAATTTATAGTTGAGCACAAGGTTGTCCTAACTTCAAATTTCGGGAGCGCTTGTGTTTACGGTCACAAACAAAAATATATTTCAGTTAGTACCTAAAAGCACAGCCATTGTTAAAAAAATACAGTTGCTGTGCCGCGTGGCAAATTATTATAATATCCAAACTTTACATATCATTCCAAATTGAGAAAAAAAAGCATATTTTGAAGGTAGGTGTGGGTACCTCGTTAAGGAAATAGGTGCTTGAATTACAATTTATACGTCATTATTTAACAGTTTCACTGCCAGGAACCCGCCTAGCGGGCGCCTATGCCGTAGTCGCTTTCCGCTACATACGAGAAAAACCACGGGATCGGCTACGAGCGTAGCGCGTAGCGATTCTTGGCAGTGAATGTGTTAACAAGTCATATAATGTCGCAGTTATATGGGAGAACATTCCACTGCCATGAACAGCATAGCGGGCGCTTTCGCGTAAGCGCTTTCCGGTACATAGCGGGAACACCACGGGATCGGCTACGAGCGTAGCGCGTAGCGATTCTTGGCAGCGTAATGTTTTGTAGATTCTAATAACTTTTCGACGATAAAAACTTGGAAATAGTTACTTATCCAATATTTCATTGCGTTCATCAAGAATGATTAGGCACTTAATGCATAAAAAAAAACTCCCACAATGATCACTATGATCAGTCAAATCTACATAAATTACCTGTTGTGTGGCTAATCCGATGTATAATTAATGGTCCGTGTATAATTTTATGTACTGTGGCTACCATAAAACATTGCTACTGTATAAGGGTGCATGTCGATAGAATCGCTATATTTGTTGAGTAATTTGCTCAATCGTGGTAGAGGGGAGGAAGAGTCCATCACAGTACGTCGCAGGGGATAAGACAGTAGCTTGGCAGCAAAACGTGGAATTCTACGAGACACTGAAAACCTACTGAGGAGTGGTGGCCTCTCTGCAATGGTACTCTCGGTAACTCATCAGATATTAAAGCCATCTTAAGCCACCAAACATTTAGTTAAATCTAATATTGAAGCTTTATTTAGCACGTATACGTACATGCAGGCGAAATAACGCAATGGAAGGTGCACCGTGTGTCGAATACGGAATGGCGGGTAAGTAACTCGTCTTGCTGTGGGGCTGCAAAACACCGGCGAATCCAGTGGCTCAGTGGGGCTGGCGAGCCAAACTTACGCCGCGACGTCACGTGACATTGATAACCTAATACGGGTGTAGACTCGAAAAATATTTTTACTCCAAAAGAAAGAAGGCAGAAATAGTTATTTACGATACGAGTGCCGAAAATAGGAAATTCGCAACGAGTGGTGATAAATTATGACACGACCGAAGGGAGTGTTTTAAATCGACACGAGTTGCGAATTACCTATTCGCACGTGTATCGTACAACGTTTTACTGTACATATGGCACTTTAAAGCTTCGACATATGCACGGAAAGTGCTCTTTTCCGCACTAGTGGCACTCTCACCACAATGTAGTGACCCTGCCTTGCGAAGCCGGTGGTCCCGGGTTCGAATCCCGGTAAGGGCATTTATTTGTGTGATGAGCATGAATATTTGTTCCTCCATTTAAGTATTTATTTATCCCATTTAAATAGTTAATTAATGTAGTGACCCTGCCTTGCCAAGCCTGTGGTCCCGGGTTCGAATCCCGGTAAGGGCATTTATTTGTGTGATGAGCATGAATATTTGTTCCTCCATTTAAGTATTTATTTATCTATATAAGTATAGTATATCGTCGTCTAGTACCCATAGTACAAGCTTTGCTTAGTTTGGGACTAGGTCGATTTGTGTAAGATTGCCCCCAAGTATTTAAATTTCAATAAATGTGCCTAGTGGCGATATTTCCATTCAGATATCTTAAAGAATTACGAAAAACGCAAACAGTGTGTGACGTCATAATACGCAGATCGGAGCCACGCGCGCGGCGGGCCGCGTCGACAGCGGCGCCGAACAAGATGGGGCATGGCATGTTGCCGTCTTCTAGGGACTGTGCTGTTTCGAACGTCCTCTTCTTTATATTTTCCAATCTCAGTGATTTTTTAGTACGTTGACACAATGAAAAACTAGGTTTATAGGTATTACTTTTTTCATTTTTTTTACAGCGAAACCTATAAACCTTAGATATTATTATACAGAAGCGATCGACATCAAAATCAAACTGATTTGTTAAGATTTAGTTAGTGGAAAATGTACATCTCATATAAAATCTACCTATTATCAGTCGCGAATTGCTAGCTATACTTCCCTCTTAATTGGAATGTTTTTACCTTGGACGTTAATACTTTGATACAATTCGGCCCAGTCACATAATCTCAAGTATATACGTTTGTCTCCTGGCTGCCGCGACAGAATAATAACAAGAAAAACTGGATAAGTTAGTCCTTCAACACAAAAAGTTTGACTGAATTTGGCAATGGCACTTTTTTAAAAGGGTAATGTGTTTACCAGTCTGTGTATGTATGTATGTTTGTTCCTTTGTGGAAATCAACCACGTGGGTCGATTTTAATGAATCATAGCTCAATCGATTGGTTTTACTGATCATAGTACAGTACAGAGTTAACAAATTTGTAAATCAAGTGGGTTCGTATCCCACTTCTGATATGTTGGCTCGCCTGTCGAGCCAACGCTTTGGGGTCTTCGGATGGTCTTTTAGTAAAAAATGGGCACTTACTTTACTTCCTTATACTTTTATTATAACTTTAAAGATACAAAGGTTATTATGAGTTATTATAAACGCCGTCTTAATTTTCTTTTAAAGTATATTTTGATTTCACTTGTTCTAAATTAGCTCTCTACTACCCGTAACTGGTCATAAGTCGATTATTGTCTATTTTGAAATTCCTCATCCTCAATGCAACTGGCCCCACTGGCTCGGCACGTGCCTGAAATACTAAAGTGCACGTATAAATGCATTTCGCAAGTGAATGCCGTTCACTTTCCGCGGCTTAGCGAGTAAATCGAATGTTTACCAATACAGGATGAGTATGCAGGTTTGTTAGGACTGAAAAATCAAAGCACTATGCGTCAAGAGTCATCATTATCATCATCATCATACCAAGTGAAAGACACCCACTGCTGGGCATAGGCCTCCTTCCTCCTCCTCCTCAAAGAGTGCCATAATGACCGGTCCAGCGCCACCAGCATCCAGCGAACTTTACCAGGTCATCAGTCCACCTTGTGGGGGTCTTCACACGTTGCAAGAGTAATATCATTAAATAATATACAAAGGCTAAACACAAACGTCACGTGAAATCGTTCCCCGACACGGTTTGAAGGCTCTGGCGTATATAGGGCCCGGATATCAACGTTGGGCAAAAAAATAACCAAACACCCGTGCTGCGTACACAATTTTACGTCTTCTCCTGGGTGTGACGTAGAATTACTTTCCTCTTGGGCACATGAAAGTCTCATTACGTTCAATATTCTACGTTATTGTAGAATCTTTCGCTTCACCCATGATTCAATATACTCCCCTCGCCGTATCTAAATATATTATTTTGCTCCTTTGAGACACAACATAATAGAAAAGTATGTTTGCTCGGACTCTGTTGTATGTAAATATTTGCCGAGGTAAGGCTAGTGTGAATCTAAAGTTTATATATACTGAGATCTCATTTAGTGAGATTGTGTTTTTTTAGGCATAACGACCAACCTTTATCTGCATAGTCTCTGTCGCGTAGGGCGGCCACTTTACCATAAATGTTACATTTATCTTATTTTATTCGAAATATTACTTGAAATATAACCATTAGCTGACTGTAGCAATGTTCAAAGTTCGCACATTCACAGCACATGTCGCACATGCAGGGCTTTATCGCAATACTTTCAATTTATCGCGACTCGCACAACTTGTTAACCCTTCTGTGTTAGCGGAGGGGTTCACTACCACAAAGTTTCATTGTTGACACGGTTTTATCAAATGAGTACTCTTTAATTCTTTGGTATTTCTTTTCTTATAAATAATAGTCTTCAAAATTATATTATTTTAATTCGTATCAAAATAAATACTCTTCAAAGATACTTACAACAGAGAAGTGAACACATAACTTTTCCAACGAGCGTTAGGCCAAAACAATTCTCATTTCCCATACGAAAACAACTTTGCGTCTCAATCAACTTTTTCTTTTTGTTACAAAAACAGTGACAGAGTTCTTTGGAAAAAATACTAAAAATAGGACCCCTGTCATGCTAAGGAGATGCCGCACCATGGAATGGGTTCACCAATAAGTATAACAAAACCACGTGTAGCATCCCTTTAGAGAGCGCTCTCAATGCGAGCCCCTACGCCACTCATTATCTTTGGGTGTCTTGCAAGCGAAACCTGAGGCCCAAATTCCCGAAGATAAAAGGGGATCCAAGCGAAGCCGAAGGCTGATCTTTTCGTAGGAATTAAAGGCCTACAGCATGCTTTTAGAGATGCCTAGGCGAGGTTGAGGGACGAAAACCAAAGCAAAATTTGTTGCCAAAGTACCGAAGATGAGCGGCAACGGACACTTACTATCCCGTAGTTGAGTGGCAAGGCGGAGGGCGAAGTAAGTCCCGTACCCGTAGATGAGTGTCAAGGCAACCGAAGCCAAAGGCCTGGTTGTTTACGTTGAAGTGAAATACTATTTTATATTAGCATTACTTCAGAAAGCGCTCTAAATGCACTCCCATGGACGGACACTCATTACCTATCTCCCGGTGTCTTGCAAGTGAAAGCTGATGGCGAGCCCCACACATATTATTTCAGAAAGTCACGGGAGTTTTCTGCATTAAAAAAATTGATACCATAGATACTCAATTCTCCGCGGGATGCCGTTTTGTCCAAATTGTATACCCACATCCCTTGACGTTGGTGAACTATGATAATTCGAGATAAGTATTTAACTCAACTTTCAAACAAATTTAGATGAACTCTGATTTCATAGCAAATATAGGAAGGCAGAGATCAAGGTTGCTGGTTCTTCAATATAAACTGCGACGTCGTCAGTGACTGAAGTTCCAATATAATTAGGCCTCTTATGTATAACAGTCACTATCGGTGGAGATATCAACCAGTTTTTGTTAACATACGTAGTGATTAGCCGTCTTCCACTATTTTACATCCCAGGTTTTTTCTCGTTTTATCCATATTTTGCTGAAAGTTTGAATGGGGTTCTTTTTACTTTCTAGTCAAGTATATGCTTGTCAATTTTCAAGTCATAGATTTTAGAAGTTCCCATACAAAGTTCAACCCCATTTAATAACTCCTTTGCACCATTATCTTAATAATTTTTATAGCCTATATGTTGTCCGGGAATTTCCTCGACAGATTAGTAAGGTTTGCATCAAAATCCGTTCAGCCGTTTTCACGTGATGCGCTTACAAATAAACAGACAAACAGACAAAAATTCTAATAACTTTGCAGCAAACTTTTTTTCGAATATCTTTCATGTACAGACTTTCGACCGTCTTCAGCTTTATTATATGTATAGATAGATACATGTTTAAAAAAATATAATAGCGTGCGCACACTCTGCCTGCACGTCTATGCTTACGAGCTTAAGTCCTGAAGGCATTGGTTAATCAAGCAGTGTAATACGGTTGTTAATGCCTGTTAAAACAGCATCCTCTGGTAATCCCGCTCGCTACTGATCCCTCACGGAACCCGTAGCGTGGAGCTCAAGTTATTGACTTTATAACCTCGTATCTAAGCTGACTGTGATATTGGAAAAGCTACCTAGCCCCATAAATGTAAAGTATTCATTTCAGCTGTGTTTGGAAGCTTTGGGAATAACTCTTAATCTTCGTTAACATGCCAGCTTACTAACGTCTTATGACGCAACAGAGTTCATTGGCGTTTTAGATAATTAAATACGATAAATAATTTTGAAAATATTAAGTCTCATTGGCTGTCGATCTCGTAGATAATTGTAGCAAAAATAAAACTTTAAGAAATTAACAACATTTCCTACAGCGGCACAGTTTTTCAGGAATCTGAAAATGTTAAATACTTATCGGCAATCATTCCTAATTATTTCACCGTTAATACACGATACAAGTGCCGAAAATAGGAAATTCGCAACGAGTGGTGATAAATTAAAACACGACCGAAGGGAGTGTTTTAAATCGACTAGAGTTTCAACATCGTACAACGTTTTACTGTACATATGGCTCTTTAAAGTTTCGACATATGCACGTAAAGTGCTCTTTTCCGCACTAGTGCGGGAAAGTAGCACCATACGTACTGTAAAATACTGCTATGTGCGCTTGTACCCTCAATTGAAGCTGTTACTAAGTTGTACAGTCGCGAACAAGGGTTCACACGGAAGACATAAAGGTGGGTAACAGACGGCGCCGCGTGGAAGCTGTGTTAATGCTGAGGGCTACTTTATTGGCCAGGGACTATTAAAGCGTTCGGAGATGATCAATGAAATGGGTCAGTCTCATTTTTGTGCAGACTGTCGCAGCCATGGATTTGTATGCCACTACCATGTGTGTAGTGTTTTACTCTTTATTTAGAAAAAGGCTAATTATTGTTTATTTGTGTTATTAAATAAATTCATCATTACATGAGTGTTTTATAATTACATCCTCATGACAGTGTGCACAAAATAGAAAATGACCCAAATGTGAAAAGTGGAAATAAGTAAAAGCAAAGGAAACGCTCTAGTCCTCGACGTTGCACTAGTGTATGATATGGGCAGTTTATGTCAAAATGACATGGCTTAAATTCGAATGGAGAAATACCCTCTTAGTTCGAATTGAACCCATATTGCTTTGATATAAAGTGCCGCTGTCGGAAACTGGTGCAACGTCGAAGACTGGGACGTTTATTTTAATAGCAATAGCCTGATAGGGTTTCAGTTGCACAGGTCTACGATAGCCAAATTGGAAGGCGTAGGTATGGAGTTTGATTTATTTTAAAGTCCCTGTTAAAATTCTTTAGGCAAGTTCACACGCTGCGCTACAAGTTTGCGTTTGAAAAAATAAACTTATTCTTATCAAGATAAACATCCTAGTCCTCAGAACATAAAATACTATAGAGCGGACAAGCCGCCGGCGGCTGTGTATCACATGTCAGCTCATTGGGCATACTCCGCCATACATTTACCGTCCGCTGTCCACCGAGAAAGTGCCGTTTTTTGCCAAAATGCCGAGTTGTGCAATAATTACTTGCAAACATCGTGACTTGATTAATTTCCACACCAATGGATCACTTTTCAGAGGTAAAATACTATAAATACTATTTATTTCAAATAAAACCACGAATTCAAGAAGTTGCTACAGGCTTATTCAATACAAATCGCGCGGCATGTCCGATCTCCTTATTTCCTATATCTGTGTCCTAGTCGCTAACTACAAAGTGAGGGTAACTTAGTAGAATAAGATCAGTTAAGAATTAATTTTAGACTTATAGAGATGTAGGACACCGCGGAATGTCATCATACCTACATACTCATATTTGGACCAGCCCGACTGTTTAGGAACCATTAGAAGACCGCAGCCATAATAACACCACTAGGTACACGTGTTATAAAAAACTTTTCACATCTGTAACCGAAACGGCTAACTTAGGGTATTCCTCGCGGATACTAGGGTAGACTGGGTACAGTTGTGACAATTTTGGTTTGATCTCCACTAATTTTGTTATTTTACTAGTTAGCTGGGAGAAAAGTAACTTGACTCTTAATTTGTACATTTGTCTACGTAAATATACTTAAACTAGCTTCTGCCCGCGACTTCGTCCGCGTGGAACTCTTTTAACCCCCGACGCAAAAAGAGGGGTGTTATAAGTTTACGTGTGTGTGTGTCTGTGGTAGCGTAGCTCCCTAACGGATGGACTGATTTGAATGCGGTTTCTTATGTGTCATAGATAATTTTATCCCGAGTGTTCTTAGCCATGTTTCATGAAAATCTGTTTAGCCGTTTTTGAGATATTGGACTTTGAAATGAAAATGTCGGGGGTTTTTCAACTTTTCTAAGTTGTACCTATATCGTAGCTCCTTACAAACTTTTGCCACCTTAGACGATGATTCCCGGAATAAAAAGTATTATATACTCGTATGTTAATCCAGGTATTACACTATTGTATACACATATATATATATGTATACCATTATCAATTTTAATCCGTTAAGCCGTTTTTGCGTGAATGAGGGATACGACTCGCCTGACAGACTCTAAGTGTAAGCCCTGAGTGAACGCTCCGCTCACAGCCGGCGCCTGCGAGTCGGAAACGATAACGCAGGTTAAGCAAAGATGGCAGCGGTCAGTATTTGGATGGGTGATCGCCTGATGATGTTTGAGTGGTTGATATTTATAAATGAGCGCTTCCGTGCTTTGGAAGGCATGCTAAGCAATTGATCCCGGCTGCTGTCTATGACAGTAACCGTTAAGCCGAATTAGAGGCTTTCGGGCGGCTTAAGAACTTCTAACAGTCGAGTTGCCCACTCACTTGACAAAGGGGAGACAACTGTTACTCGCGTCCGCAGGAGATACCTACCACAAGCCTGCACGTGTCCCCTGGGTGGTACCTACTTAAGAGTGACAAACTTTAAAGGCCAAAAATAATGTATGCCGTACGATTAAATAGTTTAAAGAATGAGGTTTATTCTCTATTTTCGCTACGGTGATAGAATTGTGCTGAAGTTTACCAAAAACAGTGAAAATTTAATTGATAAATTATAAAGTAAAGGATAATCCCACTAACATTATAAGTGCGAAAGTTTGGATGGTTGGATATTTAGATGGTTGTTACTCAATGACGCTTAAACGGCTCAACCGATATGAAAGAAATTTTACACGAAGATAGTTTATAGCCTGGATTAAAATATAGGATAGCTTTATCCTGGATCCACGCAGATGAATTTGCAGGCGAACGCTAGTATTCTATAAGTGTGCAATTTTCAATATGAATCTGCTTATTTATTATAGCTACTGCCCGCGACTCCGTCCGCGTGGAACTCGTTTACATCGCAGCTCCATATAAACTTCCCCCCCCCATTTCACCCCCAAAGGGGATGATTTCAGGGATAAAACTATCCTATGTCACTCTCCATCCCTTCAACTCTCTCCACTTAAAAAATCACGTCAATTCGTCGCTCCGTGAAAGACGGACAAACAAACAAACACATACACTTTGCCATTTATAATATTAGTATGGATTACCGAGAAATAAACATGCGCGAATTGGTCCATAAAAACATTTATAATAATTAGAGATCGAGAAAAAGATACATAGGGTGACTGAGGTGCGACTTCTCTGAGAGGTGAAGCGGTCTTCTTGTTGTGTACTCGTAAATGCTTCAGAAGCCCGAGAATTCGCTGTTAATCTTGTTTCACGTTCCGTAATAGTCTTCGGAAGCTCGCGATAACGAATGGCGTTCACGATCGTGGCCGAGACGTGCTTCCATGTCTTCACTGTTTTCAAGGAATCTAGAAGCCCGGGAAGCTTCTTCGGACTCCTGAGATCTTGCCACTCGTTTTCTGGCGGCCTCTCTAAAAATTCGTGTCAGGTTCGATCTCTTTCTGGAGGGCATTTTGTGTAATAACGTTTTTGGGGACTTTTGACACATAATTTTGTGATTTGACAGAAAATTTGACAGAATAAAATAAACTTGTGAGTATTTACTCTGCATTAAAAAAAAAAAACTATTTATATACAAAAACATACTTACTGAATTCAACCCCATTTTTTAACCCCTTTCCACCCTTATATTTATAATTTTTATAGCCTATTACCTGGCCGAAGATCCATTGAACGTTTTAGTGAAAGTTGCATATTAATCCATTCGACAGTTTTCCCATGATACCCGGACAAACAGAAAACATAACACTCCTTTCCATGGGCTGTCGTATTAATAAACAGATAGATGGCGCTGGTGCGCAAAGTAAAGATTACTTTATCCAAATATTCACAAATTTGGCCTGTGGGTCACCGTAACTCCATCAAACTTTTTTATACCTACGTCTAATATGGTTTTGGAGTTCAGACGCCGACAAAAATCTGGAGAATGACCTTCTAAATGCGTGGAAATTGGTGAAGTTCTGCATCGCGCTATTGAAGTTTTTAATGTATGTTGTATAAATACAAATTCCTTCAAGCTCTACTTATTATGTCTCACTGAAAACCTCAACGAACTTTCACAATTATTATATGTAGAGATAGAGAAGAGATAGTTTCCCTAAATACGCTGTATTAGTCATAGGAATCAAATGAAAAAAAAAGGAAAGTGTCACAACCGGCCACACCCCAAGGACGGTTGTGACAGTGGTTGAGGTTAGGTTAGGTTAGGTTAGGACGTGCGGCGCGGAGGACGACACGGCCCAGCACACCTTGGAGTGGGTGCACTCGCTGGGCCGAAGAGCGCCGCACGATGGTGTTGGCCCTCGGAGTGGATGACCTCTCGCTGCGCAGCGTGGTGGCAGCAATGTTGCGCAGCGAGAGATCTTGGGAGGCAGTGGCCACCTTCTGCGAAGTCGTCATATTGCAGAAGGAGGCCGCGGAGCGGGAGCGCGAAGACAGTGCGGACGCGCTCCCGCTCCGGCGCAGACGGAGGGGTCGGGGACGCGCGCGGTTTGCAGCCGCGGGCCGCGTCCTCCCCCAGTAGGGCCAGTGGGTTGGGGATCCACATTGCACATGGCCCTACACGTCTGGGGGGAAGGTCAAGCGTCTCTCACCTTCCCCTCCCTTGGCGCGGGTGCCCTGGCGTAGCAGCCGGGGCTCCCGGGGGGTGTCGTGGTAAGTAATGCTGCATCCCACGACGCTCCCCTTAGCGGCAGGTGAGGGTGACGCCGCTGGTGTTTTAGTGGGTAGGCTCCTCCCCTCCCTCCCCCTTGCGCGGAGGGGGTTACGGGAGGAGAGATCCCCACATAACCCCCCACTATGGCCTTCCCCGGGCCGGGGGGTATGTGTAATGCATTTCACCAGCGTCAAAAAAAAAAAGGTTAGGTTAGGACAGGAACAAAACTACAACAAAATGGTTTATAATGACTTTTATTGTTAGAAATATGACCATGACACAACATAATCTTCATAATCTTTGGCGTAGAAAGTTCATTACATTATTTATTTTTTAATAAATAATTAATAATAAAATAGTTTCGAAAATGTAAAGAAGTCCCGCTTTTACGTCTTCATAAGCATCTTCATATTTACCGGGCCAGATACTTATTAGACCGCGCTCTTTTGGGTATTCCGCAGGCGTTTTCTGGGTATCTAAAAGCAAAACAACAAGAAAATATATGTCACAATTAACCGTACCCAAAAAAATTGTCACAACCGTACCCGACGCATACTTTCGAAAACAAAAATTCGCCATGACTTTGCCAAATAATCTACGTAAAAAGTAACCACCCGTAATTAACTACTACCTAATGTTCAACTTATAACAAAAAAAATCCGAGGTAATCTATCTGTATACAAAAGAAAACAGTGATTATTAAAATTAAACGAACAAAACAACTTACTTTTGACTGTTGAAAAGCAATGTGGGCCCCTGCTTACGTTAACACCGCGCGCTGGGTGACGCAATACCGGGGAACGCGTTCAGACTTGCATGCCGCTTCTCTCTCCCTTAGAACCCTTGCCCGCATTGCGTATAGTTTCGCTGGTACGAAGACTGTCACTACTGTAACCTGGCACAACCGTACCCAGTCTACTCTATCGTGTAACGGCAATATAGGCAATGAATGAACGCTTTCAGTGTTAGTTCAGAAGGCCTCTAGCACAGATTATATAATAGTTCTACAGATACTCAAGTCTGAATGAAAATGCCAATACCTACTGCTTTAAGTGCCTACGAAATTTAACAATGGAGCGACCTTGAACGCGCGGGTCGTTGCCCGCATGCGCCGGCCAATCGACGCTAGGGTTGACACCGCTTAGAAATGATTTTGTAAATAATAGTTGAGTGAAATAAAAAAACGGTTTACTTTTAAATTATTTTACAAAACAAATTTCTATTATAATTTGTAAGTACACTATGGTGAAGCAATTGTCCCATTTTTACCCTTTGGGTACGGAACCCTAAGAAGTAAATAGGTATATATAAATATCCGGGGTTTCCCGAGACTACTGCCAGTATCTGAACTGCATAGTCACTTACATACATACATACAGGCATATCAACCACCATGTAACCTATCGCTCACCCTGTCTATGGTTACGTTACGACATACGACAGTTTGAATGTAGGTACTTATTATTACCACCACATATTACAAAACGAAGCCTTTTGTGTAGGTAAGTAACTTAATTTAAATATATCCGGACGACAGTACGAAACAAAGTTTGATAGGTACCTACCTATCTTCGTTATTTATAGCGTAAGCATAAGGTACATAACGTAATAGTTTAAAAGTAGCATTACAAACATGAAAGTAGTCACTAGGCATAATTAGTTTTAATGTATTGTATTAAAATATTCTGATTACGTGTTTCTTCCTCGCGAGTGAATTCCAGCGATTACAAAAAGTCATAAGACTTGTGGCGCCACGGTCACAACCGAAGCCACATCCCTTCCTCAGGGATATATTATTGTATTGTCTGTGTGGCTTTCCCCCGGCCGGCCAATCAGGACGCACCGGATGCGCCCGAGTCGACGCGCGGTCGCACTGATTGGCCGGAACCGAATGATTGCCAAAAATGACTAGAAAGAAGCTTCCGGAACGCCACACTAGACCGATCTCTCTCTTCACAACTTTCACAAGGCCTTGTTACGCCATTAACTTAATTAGGGCAATCTCGTGCATATCCCGTGTTTTTTTCTGTTAAGCCTTAATTGTTGTAAACCGCAAAATATCACCTTACAACGAATATAATACCTTGATTTTTCAACCTACGGAGTTTCAATAATAACACGCATCGCAACTTCGGAATCCCGACATTGGTGACCACGACGGAGTTTTCTTCGCCGCCTCTGCACGCCGCCACGAGAGCCCCACGAAGCGCCGTGTTTACGCGACGACGACGACCAGTTTCACAACTACGACGGCGTTCCCCGGGTTTCGCCGACGCGCCCCACGCCGGTGCCAAGATTCCGCCCGCGTGCCCCCGCGCCCTCGCCGGCGCGCTCCATTGCCCGAGTCGGCGCCCCGCGCACGCTAGGCGGTGCACTTCCACGCCCGTGTCAGCGCGTTTTTCCCTGCCGGCACGCGCGCACGTTTCTGCATCGGCGCGGCCTGAGTGCCCCACCCGCGCGCGCTTTTAGCGGCGCAACCACGTGCCTACACCAGCGCGCCCTCCGAGGCCCTTTTCACCGTGCGCGTGCAAGCACGCGCTCACGCCTGCGCGCTACGCCACCGCGCTCCTGCCGTGCGCGCCCAAGCTCGCCACGTGCCCACGCCAGCGCGCCCCCGCGGCCCTTTCGTTGTGCGCGAGCAAGCACGCGCTCACGCCGCGCGCCACCGCGCCCCCGCCGTGCACGCTCAAGTACGCCACGTGCCCACGCCGGCGCAACCGCGTGGCCCCTCACCGCGCCCCTACCGTGCGCGCGTAAGCGCGTCCCGTGCTCACGCCGCGCCGGTACACTCCCGCGGCCCCTCGCCGCGCCCCTGCCGTGCGCGCGCTCACGCCGGCGCACCGCCGCGCCTACTCTCCGCGTCCGAGACCACGTGCTACTCGACGCGACTGCGAGCCCACGGCGATTACGAGTATTATCTTTTTTTAAATTTAAGATATATTAATTAGAAATAAGTAGTTTGTTTATCAACATGTCCTTAGAGGAATTAGAATCCCGGCTGAAAGCCGTGCTAGAACAAAACGCTGCTCTTCAGGAGCTTGTTAATAATGTTAATAGGGACAATCCCGCTCCTTCAGAACACAGTAATCATATTAACAAGGTGGCAGTCCGCCTCCCTCCCTTTTGGTTCGATAAACCGAACGTGTGGTTTGCTCAGGCGGAGGCCCAGTTCACCCTGGCCGGTATAAGCTCTGATTCGACGAAATATAATCACGTTGTAGCGCAACTGGACACGCGATTGGCTGCGGAGGTGGAAGATATAATTACCAATCCACCGAAGGACGGCGCTTACTTGGCGTTAAGGGCGGAGCTGACTCGCAGATTGTCACGCTCGGACGGCGAGCGGGTGCGTCAACTCATCCGGAATGAAGAACTCGGCGACCGGCGTCCGTCCCAGTTCCTAAGACACCTTAAGTCACTCGCAGGTGAGACCCCTGATTTGACAATGTTAAAACAATTGTGGCTGACGCGACTCCCAACCCATGTACAAGCTATCCTAACCAGCCACGCTGAGTTAGGATTGGAAAAACTGGCTGATCTAGCTGACAGCATCATAGAAGTGTCCCCGGCCAGCCCGATGCTCCATGCAGCAGCTAAACCTACCCAGCCAGAGCCCTCAGACTGGATGCTTAGCCTAGCGTCCAAGGTTGACATGTTGTGCCAACACCTCTCGGTATCTGCTGTCGGACCACACTCAAGCAGGACTCGCTCTAGGTCCAGACCCAGACACGCAAGAGAACGGTCACACTCACGAGGCACCACACCCACTCTGTGCTGGTACCACAAGCGGTACCAGGCCAATGCCCAGCGTTGCACCACTCCTTGCACCTGGGTGGATGGTTCACTAAGCCAGTCAAACCCCAACAGCAGCCAGTGATTGCGGCCACTGACTGCTACAATATAGGCGGCCGCTTATTTGTGACAGACAAATCATCAAAAGTCAGATTTTTGCTTGACACGGGTTCAGATTTGTGCTGTTTTCCAAAGAACCTACTTAAAACAGTCAGACCAGCCACTGATTATAATCTCAGCGCAGCGAACGGCACCCGTATACAAACATACGGAACTGTCACTATTTCACTTGACATTGGCCTAAAGAAAAATCTAAAGTGGAATTTTGTTGTGGCCGATGTGGATATGCCAATAATAGGTGTTGACTTCCTGGCGTACTACAATTTGCTGCCAGATTGCCGGGGGAAGCAACTAATGGATGGCAGCACAGGAATCACCACCCCCGCCTCCATCGCATCCGTGGACCAACCTAGCATTAAAGCCATAAGGGCTGACAATTCACCTTTCTCAAATATACTTTCAGAATTTCCTGAGATATTAAAGCCACCTGGAGTCACTCGAATGAAGAAGCACAACACTGTCCACTTCATCAACACCACGCCAGGTCCACCTGTTTTCTGCAGACCACGACGCCTCGGTCCTGAGAAACTGGCTGCCGCCAAGAAGGAGTTCACCGACATGGTGCAGTGCGGTACAGCCACACCATCAAAGTCTCCATGGTCATCTCCACTTCACCTAGCTAAGAAGAAAGACTCCTCTTGGCGACCCTGTGGTGACTACAGGGCCTTAAATGCTCGCACCATCCCGGACCAATACCCAGTGCGACACATTGGGGATGTGAACCAAGCCATAGCCGGTAACCACATTTTTAGTTCCATAGATCTCGTTAAGGCTTACCAACAGATACCTGTTCACCCTACTGACATAGAAAAGACTGCGATTACGACAACATTTGGCATGTACGAATTCCCATATATGAGCTTCGGTCTCCGGAATGCTGGACAAACATTCCAGCGTTTCATCGACGAAGTCACCAGGGGCCTGGATTTCACTTACGCATACATAGATGATATCCTGGTTTTTTCTCGCGACGCCACGCAGCACGCTGAGCACCTGCGCACACTTTTCCAGCGACTCCAGGACTATGGTGTAGTCGTCAATGCCGAAAAGTGTAACCTCGGGGTCAAACAACTAGTTTTCCTGGGTTACCTCATCAGCCCGGATGGAACCCAACCTCCTCCAGAGCGCATACAAGCGCTACGAGAATACTCATTACCGAAAACCGTACAAGGAGTGAGGAGATTCCTCGGAATGATTAATTACTACCGACGTTTCTTACCCAGGGCAGCCGAGCAACAAGCACCATTAATCGACGCACTGGCTGGCACTAAAATGAGAGGCAACAAACCATTTCGTTGGACACCAGAACTCGAACAACAATTTGAAGCATGCAAGGCGAGCCTCACTGAAGCCACAATCCTCGCGCACCCAATCGGCTCGGCCACGCTCGGGCTCTTCACCGACGCGTCGAGCAGCCAGGTCGGCGCGTGCCTGCAGCAGCGAATTGACAACGACTGGCAGCCCATCGCGTTCTTCAGCAGAAAACTAACACCAGCACAGAGCGAGTTGCCCGCCTACTATCGCGAGCTGCTCGCAGTTTACGAGAGTGTGCAGCATTTCCGACACATCCTGGAGGCCCAACATGCCACGATTTACACGGACCACAAACCGCTAATATACGCATTCAAACAGCGCCGTGAAAAATTGCCGCCGCAACAGCTTAACCAACTGTCATTTATAAGCCAATTCACGACCGACATCGTACACATCGCCGGCGAAGAAAACGTAGTGGCTGACGCCATGTCAAGGATAGAGGCGATATCACTCGAGGAGGACTACGCCGCACTCGCTGCCTCACAGGACACTGACGATGAGCTAGCCAGCCTCCTCCTAACAAACAACTCGTCACTCCAGTTAGAGCAGATCAGCGTACCGGGGAGTAACATCACACTCACCTGCGACACCTCTACCGGTAAGCCCCGGCCTTTCATACCGCTTCCATATCGCCGCGCCATTTTTAACAAGCTGCATGGGTTGAGTCACCCTGGCGCGCGCGTTACAGCGAGATTGGTCAGCGACCGCTATGTGTGGCCAGGCGTAAGAAAGGACTGCCACCAGTGGTCGCGACACTGCGTTCCTTGTCAGCGAAGCAAAGTAACAAGGCATGCTTCTACACCACTCGGACATTTCTCCTCGTCTGCGAGATTGCGCCACGTCCACCTGGACATCATTGGCCCATTGCCACCATGCAATGGTTTCCATTACTGCCTCACCGCTATAGATCGCGCTACGCGCTGGCCCGAGGTATGGCCAATGACCACCATCACAGCGGAAGAAGTTGCAGAAACATTCACCAGTGGATGGATAGCCCGGTTTGGTGTCCCAACCATAGTCACCACTGATCAGGGTAGACAATTCGAGTCTTCACTCTTCCAACGACTCATGCAAATGCACGCTACCACCAGAATCAGGACTACAAGCTATCACCCGCAGAGCAACGGGATCCTGGAACGCGTACACCGTCAGCTCAAGGCCGCGCTGATGTGTCATAACGACACCTGGATCAGAGCGCTCCCCATGGTGCTACTTGGCATGCGCGCCGCCTTAAAAGAAGACCTGGAATCGTCACCAGCCGAACTACTGTACGGCGAGCCCCTACGTCTCCCTGGAGAGCTGCTCTCTCCTCCCATGACATCAGAGCGACCCACCGACCTTGCCGACTACGTCAACCAACTTCGTACGAAGATGGCACAATTTCGGCCAACTCCAGCTTCTCATCACCAACGCGACCGCATTTTCACCTTTAAAGACCTTCCCTCAGCGACCCACGCGTTCCTGCGGGAAGATGCGCTGCGTCACTCGCTACAGCCGCCCTACACAGGACCGCACCGTATCATCCAGCTTAAGGAGAAAACAATCAAACTTCTCAATAAAGGAAAGGAAGTCGAGGTCAGTATCGACCGGGTCAAGCCCGCCTACGTCGTGGACGAGACGGGCCTTCCGAGCCCTCACTCCCAGGCCGACACCTCCGGGCCAAACGTGCCGCCCGCCCTGCCCTCAGTGTCCCCGCGCCGTAGCGCCTTACGCAAACCGACACCACCGCAGCCAGTCGCGCCTGTACCTACACGCTCACCTCCATCAGCTGACTTAGCTCCATCAGCTGACTCACCTCAGTCAGCTGATCCGCCTCAGTCGGACGGTCCGCCTGAGTACTCCACACGTTCCGGCAGAAGGGTTCGTTTCAAATTACCTTATGACCCCTCCTAGTTCATTACTCTTGGTTCATAATTAGCTGCAATTCTAAATGCTCAATGTTTTCTAGTTCTAGAATACATATTATTATTATTATTTCTCATTTCATCCTCAATATCATAATAATAATAATAATCATAATCATATTTATTCATAATAATTCGGTATTACATATCTTTATGAATGTATATATAAATTTTTATTTTATTTTTATTTTATTTATAGACACAAAAAAAAAAAACAAAAAAATGTAACATTACAGGAAATATCCTAGGTCATTACAATTTTTTTCTATAAAATCATGGGTATATTAGGTACATTACAATTTAAAAACAAATAATAACACTAATAACTAAGTGAGCATCTCACACAACTTCAAGCACTCTCTTTCGACAACCGTCCAGCCATCCGCAAACAGATCGCAGGAGAGTTGCTTCGCGTTAAGTTCATTGAGCGCATGCAGGGAGCGGCATACAGGAGAGTTACGATGCGCGACCGTACGAGAGAAAGGGACAGCAAAGAGCCGCAAACGATCTGCTCGAAAACGCACACGTCCATCAGGTACAAAGAGGCGACAGGCCTCATTGAGCAAGCTGGGACAATCGAGACGACCACGCAATATGCGAAGAGTTGTGATCAGCTGGTCAAACAATCTGCGCGTTGCCAGCGAGTTATATCCGAGGGTGCCCTGTAGATAAGCGGTAGGGTAAATTCGGGGGTAATAACCGTACAACTTCTTAAAAAGATAGCGCAGGAAGCACTTCTGTACCTTTTCAAGCATTAGTGCATAGGTCGACTCGTGCGGATTCCAAACGCACGAACTAGCCTCTAGTTTGGATCTTACAAGTGCCGAGTAGAGTAACTTCATAACACCAACATGTGTGAAGTCTTTGCAATTGCGGAAAACAAAACCCAGACGCTTAAAACCTTCACCAACTAGAGAGCGCATATGACTATGAAACGTAAGTTCATGATCGAACACTACGCCGAGATCTTTTATGGAATAAGTTCTAGAGAGGGGTATTTTATCGATAGAATAACTAGCGAGTACAGCCTGTTTTGATCGAGTGAAACTCATAATGTAACACTTGGAAGCGTTAAGATACAGGCGATTTTCGACACTCCACCGGTGGATCGCATCCAAGTTACACTGCATTTTCCGGCAATCTGCTGGAGTCTTGATATCCACTACTACTTTGATGTCGTCGGCGTACAATAAGGATCTACCAGCAGGGAGACAACTGGTAAGGTCGTTCACCATTATCGTGAAAAGAAAAGGTCCGAGAATGGAACCCTGACTTACACCGGACTTTGTATGGTAAGGATCCGAATCAAAACATCCAAGTCGAACGAATTGCCTGCGGTCTTTCAGGTAACTGGAAAACAATCGCAAGAGCAGAGGTGCAAATCCTATTGAGGAGAGTTTCTGCAATAGGACATCAATATCGACCTGATCAAACGCTTTCCGGAAATCAAGGTACACCACGTCAACTTGGTCTCCCTCGTCTAGTTTCTTTGAGACGTGGTTCACAAGTGAAAGCAGATTGGTATTTACAGAGCGGCCCCTCCTGAACCCGTGTTGTGCATCGTCCAAGTAAGGGTCGACCTGTTTATATAGCTTCGAGTGCAGAACACTCTCGAACACCTTGGCTAATGAATTTAAATAACATATTGCAAATTTATATAACATATAATTATAAATACATATTGCGAAGTCAAGCAAGCCTCAATGTTTCTTAGTTTTAATTATTATCCTTTAATTAATATCAATATGTAAAACTTGCTTACCTACATATTCCTATAATTAATATAAATATGTATGCACAATATGCACATCTTGCATACCTACATATTACCTACTCCAATTAACATTATTGAAGTAACTTTTTATTTGCAGTAATCTTTCATAATTGTCTGTTATCATGAATATGTTAACCTTATTTCCAATAGTGAACAATTGGAATGTCATGTTAGTTCTAAACTAAAATGTTACATAACATTTAATTGTAGGATAACTTGTGCAATATCCTTACTTAATTGTATTACTTGTACCTAAGTAGTATAGGAGTCATGTTTTGTATTTATAGTAAGGCCGCAATGTGTTTGATCTCAATATACCTACCTAGGGTATGTGCACCTATGTACGCCACTAACCATTTAATTTTTTTTTTAAAATAAAAATGTTATGTTTTTCCTTTTCGGTGCAATCCATGATAGCTATGTAACTAATTATTTTAATTAATTAATTCTCTCCCTGGGGGGGTGATGTGGCGCCACGGTCACAACCGAAGCCACATCCCTTCCTCAGGGATATATTATTGTATTGTCTGTGTGGCTTTCCCCCGGCCGGCCAATCAGGACGCACCGGATGCGCCCGAGTCGACGCGCGGTCGCACTGATTGGCCGGAACCGAATGATTGCCAAAAATGACTAGAAAGAAGCTTCCGGAACGCCACACTAGACCGATCTCTCTCTTCACAACTTTCACAAGGCCTTGTTACGCCATTAACTTAATTAGGGCAATCTCGTGCATATCCCGTGTTTTTTTCTGTTAAGCCTTAATTGTTGTAAACCGCAAAATATCACCTTACAACGAATATAATACCTTGATTTTTCAACCTACGGAGTTTCAATAATAACACGCATCCCTATAGCAACGACGATGTATACGCCCTTTCTTAAGCTGCAGTGCGAATCTTACTAAGTAAACTATTATACCAGTTGCTGTTATACAGGGATAAACATAAACATTAAATCTACGAAAACAACTAAATAATTAGGACATCATGGCAGTGGCGGAGTAAACTTGTCTCCAAATTAATTACGTATTTGAAATAGGTATTAAGCTGCAAACGCACAGAGTGCGGTGGCGGGGCGGCGCGGCGCGGTGCGGAGGCGGTACCGGTTGTAATGTTCGAGCTAATTCGAACGAAAGGGTCCTCACAGAAAACCGCGCCGCGCCGCGCCGCTCTGTGCGGATCATTAGCTCGAATATTACAACCGGTACCGCCTCCGCGCCGCACCGCGCCGCTCCGCCACCGCTGTCAGTGCGTTTCGGCCTTTAAAGATTCAATGTTCCGTACTTAATTAGTACTTAGGTAACTAGGTAGGTAAGTTACTAATCTGTCATCGTCAGTCGGCAGAGACAAAAGGATAAATGTCTATTTGTTTTATTGTTGTCACACCCCACAACGCTACAGTGAACCGAATTTATTTGCAACGAAGTCATTTTCAATACCTAACTGTGCGCATAAGCAGCGTCCGGTCGTGAGCGCGTGTGCCAACCAACTGGCTGAATGAACCGACCTCGGTTTCCAAAGTGTAGGTATATATCTTAGTTCCCACGGTGCAGTTAGGTAGCACGCCTCTAGGCAGACGCTTTGCTGGTAAGCGCTTTCTTCTACATACGGAGGTCCCCATGTTATCGGCTACGAGCTTAGAGCTACGAATTCAATGGCACTGTGATAATTTATAATAATAATAACCTTGATTCGAGTCGATTGCGCGTGAGATGCCATAATACACTTCGGAAATGGCCGAAATTCGATAAATAAAATACCTAACTTAGTGAAGTATTCTTCATATTTCATTAAGTGATATTTTAGATCAGGTAAAATACCATAGTATACACTTGATTGTGTCGTAAAATAATGGAGGTATTGTTTGAGTAGGCTGAGTTGAAAATGGAAAATAAATGTCGAACTTTGGTTTTTTATTCTATTTAGGAAAAAAGATTTCATGTAGGTATCAATTGAATCATATAAATAATCAATCACATAGTCAAGAATCGTACATCTGCTTATTGTTTTCCGCCCACTTGACTTCGGATTTTACAAACGCTAGCCTAAATCGCTTCCATTTTTTCTGTATCTAAGCAGCCCAGACTTGGTTTGGCACCCACGGTATCCACAATCAGTTTAGGGGTCCGCGAAATTGGCAACTGTGGTTGCCACAAGCAAGCGAGTGGTTAGTCTAGTCAGAACGACGTGTGAAAGAGCGCGCGCGATATTTTCTCCCGTCGCCTCCGCCGCGGCGTCCACGGGCGTCAATAAAAAGCACTCGCGCCCTTGTCACCTCGTACGGACCCTGCGAACGGCCGCGGACCCCCATAAATTACCATGTGCACTCAATAACCGAGTTTTATGTCCACTTGATCCGCGCGTATACGGTTTGTTACAAACTTCGGCCAATTTTGCTAGAAGCAGGTTTGGAAAATTTTGAACGAGGTTTATTTTGTTTCTCTCATATTCTGAAATTGGATTTTCTACGATGATGTTACTTAGGTAAGTACCTTATTAGTTTCATAAATTTTCATGATATTTTTACTACTAATATTTTAAATGCGAAACTATGTCTGTCTGTTTGTTTCCTCTTCACGCTTAAACCGCTGAACCGATTTAGGTGTAATTTGGTATAGAGATAGTTTCACGCAGACGGAGTCGCGGGCAGAAGCTAATGCATAATAAACAGTTCTGGTTACATTGACTAAGATTTTACTTTAAGAGTTACTGACTTTGTGTACCATGGGTAATCTGGGTAATCACGTAACGTTTCGAACGCGCGTTGGGCCAACTTAAAAACTGTCACTTTTCCATATAAAAAAATACCTTTAGATCTACGGTACCTAACGTTCTTACAATGCGTTACGAAGACCCGTAATGTCTAAAAGCTCTATGACAAATCTCGACAAAGTTTGGAAAAATCGAAGCATTCACCGGAGAACAAAGTTGTGATTAGTCCGGGCAATCGATTGAGGATTCCGTGGACATCCATGAGAAAGAATTACTCCAACTTTGAGGAACTCAGCATCACCAGAAGATACTCGGACATATGCCAGGAAAGGACTCTTTGTCTCTTTGGATATATCATTTGTGTTTATCTAGGCATGATCAAGAGAAACACAATTCTAGGTCCTGTGGAAGGCAAATGCGCTAGAGGAAGAGAATCAAGAGAGTTGCAAAATGCAGTCTTTCCCATGCAGTCCACTTGACGAGGAACCGAACTACATGGGGAGCAATAACATGCAGTCACGATGCTCAGTCATGAGGGATCGACAAAGAAGAAAGAAGAACATTGTCTCTAACCTTTGAATGTAATTCTGCGATTAGATCCGCGAACTTCCATCGGTATCACCGATTTCCAACTTTCCTGTATTTCTGCATACACTAATTACGACAACCTACTTTCTTGATATTCTGTTAGTAAATCGGGTATTAACACTGAACCATTAAGGATTGTATACATAACTTATTGTATTGAATTGAACTTTTTATTGTATTTTCAGCAGGCGGTATATTATACATGGACCTGTCTATCCTAAAAGCAGATTTATATTTTGTTTAGTGGTTACATCGACTTCAAATTGCATAATTGAATCTAGCACTAATCGAAGTTTACCCAAACAAAATGGCCGTTTACTCTGATGATCTATCAAGTCAGCGCGAGTGACAAATACCGCAACAAATGCTAGTGTAAAGGTGGACTCAAAAAAAATCGTTCCCAAGCCGTGCTCGGGCACACCGTAACCAAGAAACCCGAATAAATGAAGTGTTTCTTCAAAACCATACATTTCGTTCAGCAATTTTTATTGACATTCTGATTCGATGTCGTCGGGATTTATCGCTGAGATGTGATGTTTGTTGCTTGGTGTACAATCAGGGCTATTGATATACCTACGTAAATAATTAAGACATCAATTTGTACAGTACTCTATTGTCAATGTCATAAAGGCGTGTACATATGTTTATGCCTTTATCTTTGTACACATACTAATACCCCTGACTGTATTGTGAATCATTCATGCAGGTGAATCGCGCTATAGCTACAACTCGTAAAAATATACATAACTAGTTGGTGAAACACTGGTTTATCCTTAAAAATCACCAATAATCAGTCTCTGATCTAATGGCACTAGAATTGAGCAGGTAATCACCGACACATCACTTCTGCTCTAGGCCAGACAAATGATGCTGCGAAACAATTCACTTAGCGAGATCGATGCCCGGATCTTGGCGGGGCGGGGGATCAATCCTGCTACTGAAGAAAATATATGCGTCGTATAAGGGGCAGGGTAAACCAGGGAACCCATCTGACATGTAGGTATTGCGTTCTAGTTTGAACTCGCGCCGCACTGACAGATTTAATTAAAATAAAATACGATTAGGATTGGTTCATGACATGCTTATGTATGAGTCTTGCGTCTTAGTAGAGCAGAATGTATTAGACATTAATGTTTATACTACATTGTTTTGTAAACTACATTCCCAGAATTATCCAAATGGAGTGACGAATTGACGTGCATTTTTAAGTGGAGATAGTTGAAGCGATGGAGAGTGACCCAGGATAGTTTTTATCCCCGAAATCATCCCCTAAGGGGATGAAATGGGGGGGGGAGGGTAAAAGTTTGTATGCGATATTAACAAGTTCAACGCGGACGGAGTCGCGGGCAGAAGCTCGTTAATTATAAGCATAGATTCCTCGTTTATTAAATGTATGACGTCTTTGTATAACCTGCATTAGTATGAAGTGAGGCCAGAGTGAGGCGATTTTTTTGTAAAGGTCCAAATATTTATTTCTACATCGACACAGTTAAAAAATCCTTAAATCAAGAAATTCATTAGAAAAACCCTCCTTATCTTAAAAATTATCCTCGAATCAAGTATTTTTTCCGTGTAGTGACAATGTGTAAACAATTTTGTATATGACTGTTTCTTTCTAAATATTTAGTGATACATAAATTGATTCATCGCACTCTCTAATGAGCACGCACCACCTCCCATCCATCTCAGACGAGGCAATAAGTTACGTACGCTCCATCCGCGGAATGAGGGCGGACGCGAATCGCTTTATTTATGCACGCTCCCTTAGCGGGGATCACCTTGCGGACGAACTGATTGAATTTACCGCGCACTGTGGTGATGAGCGGAGCGGATAGCGGAGAAGGGCATGCGTGAAGAAAGATATATGTTTTTGTTTATGTTAAGAACTTCTAGAAGGTTAGTACGGTGAATCTATACAGGCTATTCATCAGTAGCAATTGTCAGAAGGGGACAATGTCCCTACTTTATATGTTTTTGGCATTCAAATTATACAAAGCTTAAAAGTGGGGATTTTTTGGCAGTGCGGATGCATCGCGGTCCGGTTTTCGGTAATTTAACTTTGCTACAGTCTCATTTATCTCCAGCGTGTGTAAAAGAGCTCAATATTTCTTCACTAAAAGGTTTCTCCTCAGTTTGTCTACGGTTATAAGTGGGTGAATAACCGTACGAAACAACGAAATCACCTGGCTGTGCAACAGAAAGTCCCAATGTAGCAGCGGTAAAACTAATGGCCAAGCGTCTTCACCGCCAAATGCCGAATAGATGGAAGAATTTTTGGTACAACCTAAGTCTAAGATTATGTCAATATTCCACACTCCTCTCGGTGAACTACTTAACTTGGCGCTTTGGCCAACACAAATAATCTGAAGTACCTGTACGAGTTTAACCCTTTCGCAACCGGATTAAAAATGGAAGAATTCACCAGAAACCGACAGAACTCACTAGGCGTGTAGGTTTATAGCTACCCGGCTAGCGGGCTGAGGCGGCATCTGAGCAAACATTACGAGTGCCTACCAGGCCGGTTCTTGGTTGCAAACGTGTTAACCACGGGCATTTTCCCGCTACCCCTATCACCAAGCCCGCCGGCTGATGCGTTACTTCGTGTTCGTACATTATTCACTCTCCAAAGAAGCACTTTTAGTTGTCCCTCATTGCATCTCTCATTCGGACCGCGTTACGTGGCGCGTGTAAGTCATATAACGTGATCTTTTATTCAGCATACAGCTGGATAACTTTACGTTTTATGTCTTTATGGTCACATTCAAGCTTGATTGTATTTGAAGTAAACCTTAACTAACTTCTGCCCGCGACTCAGTCCGTGTTGAACTCGTTTATATCGTAGCTCCATACAAATTATCACCCCCCATTTCACCCCCTTAGGAGATGAACCCCCCTTTAAATTAAGTGGACAAAGTTATTTTTCAATTGTATTTATATTGTATGTTATTGACGATCACAATAGGGATTTTTAAACTGACATGTAATTTATAATGCAATCTTATATTGTGAGTAAATAAATGAATATGAATATGATGATTTCCGGCATAAAACTAAGTCCTTCCCCGGGACTCAAATTATTTCTGTACCAAATTTCATCTAAATCGGATCAGCGGTTTCAGCGGAAGACAGGTAGACAGACAGACCGACACACAGACAGACAGACACATATTAGTAATGATAAGGATTGATATGGGTTAGGTCTGCGGCAGTGGTTAGTCTGATGGTAATAATGGTTAAACTTTCATTCCTATTTTATTTTTAGTGAAAATCAGTGATTCGAATCGAAAGACCTGTGTGCTAACTTAGCAGCAACCGAAACCACGAATTTGTTTATTAAAACTAACAAAAAAAGTGCTCTCATTTCGTGGTTTTTCGAGTGCTGCAAAGTTAGCACACAGGTCTTTCGAAGCTGCAAACTTGAATATACAGTACTGATAGTGGTGCTAACAACATATAAGAAAATCACACCTTGCGATTTTAATGTTCGATATGACTGGCATGTTTACGCTTTGCAGCCATCATTCATCAATGAAATTCAACAATACAAGGATCACTGCAGATGCACAACTTAAAGTATTGACAGAAATTGTAATCTTAATGATAGCATCAAGGCTCGATCTCTTCACTAGACGGAGGTAGCAAACGAGCAAATAGGCGCCAGGATTAGTTCCTGCGGCGCTCCAGTCGGAAAACTCCTCGCAATTTTCCCGTTCAGGCTTTCAACACAGTACACGTACACAGGCAGTAAAATGACATACATTTTAACCGTCGCACATGAAGGGCTATACTTGGCCCTACAAAAATTTTTGATGTTCGAACGAGCACTAGGATATAATGTACTATAACGTCATAATCGTCTTAAAAAATAACAGGTGTTACGTCCTAAAGCGCGTTCAGGGGGTTACGCGGAGGTTACGCGGTGCTATTTCCAAAAATTAAGGACGCTGTAGCTTAATTTTTTTTAATACCATGTCGGTGGTAAACAAGCTTACGGCCCACCTGATGGTAACTATGGACTCTTGCAACTCCAGGGGTGTTACATGCACGTTGCCGACCCTTTAAGAATTTATACACTCCTTTTTTGAAGAACCCCCATACTAGTGGGTGTGCTATTGCAAGATACCTTGCACTTTTTGACTATGCGCTGAAACTTGGCACAGTTGATCCTTAGGTGGTCTTGAGTGGATTCAGACCGGGAGCCATCGAGAGCCACCCCGCATTTAGGGGGGGGAGGGGGGGGAAGTTCGACTCCGCCGCGCTTTATTTAAAGCCATTTTTTTCTGAAACTATACACACCAAGGCAAGTATTATATCATTTTCGGATAAATAAAGGATGAGGAATCTATTTTACGAACCAAAATAATACATTTTGGAACAAAAAAAATAAAATAAAGGAGAAAAACATATACAGCGTAAATTATTTTTATTCAATATTACTATTTTTTTTTTTAAACTACATAAGATACATAAAAACAAAAAATACGGCCATAAAGCCACATTAATTCGGTTTTAGAAAATATATTATTTTGTATATAAATATGTTAACAGACCGGAAATAAAAAAATATGCGTGAGTCAGGGCGACCTCAATGCATGTGTCGTCCGTGAAGGAAATGAAGGTACAATTTTAAAATACGATCGTTGTCAATTATATGTGATTACTTTGGGTGTTTCGGTATTTAATATGAAATATTTTAAATGAAACTACGCCCTGTCAATTAGTTTATATATAACACGCTCCACTGCAAAGACACTGCAATTTACCGTTAGCTTTTCTAGTTTTCCCTCTGGGTTGGAAGGTCAAATGGCAGTCGCTTTCGTAAAACTAGTGCCTATGCCAAATCTTGGGATTAGGTGTCAAAGCGGACCCTGGGCTCCTTTAGGGGCACAACCGGGAATAACGCTAGGAGAATGATGGTCGGTTAAAATAAATAATCCTTTAATTGTCAAATGCGAAGTTCCTAGTTTCGCATGTTTTAGGGTGGTTTACCTGTCGTATCTACCTTCGACACCGACAAATCGATGTCACCAAGTGTACCATGGAAATGATTCTAGCTATGAAAATGGTTCGGCACTGACTCTTGTTCGTGTGATGCATAAGCTTTGCTGACTATCGGCGCTCTACGTCCAATGTTCCCCGCTCACTGCCACTTAAGTTTAGCGAATCGAAGGGCTATCTTGAGCGGTTACCTTGCTCCCGCTGCGGTAGCCCCATTTCTGATGCGATCACGTAGATAAACTCCCAGCATAACCCTCTCCCTTGACATTTGGGTGACTTTGAGCCTTCTTGTGAGGCCCATAGTAAGCGACCACGTTCCAGTGCTATATTTCATCACTGGTCAAACACACACACACTGGTCAAAGACTCGTCTTGAAATACTGCTGAATATTGGATGAAAATATGTGCCGTAGCTTCCAGAACGCTGCGCAGCCGAGTTGGATTCGCCATTTGACTCTTTTTAAAGTTAGAGATTAGTCTGGGACACACGCACAGAGAGCAGTCTGCTGAGGTTGGTACTACATGTGCTTTTAACATGATCTTCGCCTTATCCATGTTCATTCTCAGACCAACTCGCTCGGAAGCTTGAAGCGTGAGTAATGTACTCGCCGTAGATGTTGATACCTAGCCTTTTCCAATGATCCAGGGCTGAATGGGCCGAAGGCCTAGAACCTCCGAGGTCTGGTATCGTAGACAGCATATGGTACACGGACGGATCAAAAATGGGATCCGGTACGGGAGCAGGCATTTATGCGAATGACTATACATTAGTGTAAGCATGGGTAGTTTGGCAACCGTGTTCCAGGCGGAGACATACGCCATAATTGCCTGTGCACAGGAGGCAAACCAGAGGGCAGACTATCTATATACTCAGTGACAGTCAAGCGGCCCTTAAAACGCTTACGGCGCGGAAAGTGAATTCTAGACTAGTCTGTAATGGCGTCCAGACACTGAACAAGCTTGGAAAGCACAATAAGGTGCAACTAGTTTGGACACCAGGGCACGAGGGCTTCATCGGCAACGAAAGAGCGGATGAGCTTGCAAGAGGGGGGTCTTTGTAGGTCCAAAGTCTAGTCCTAGTCCAGAACCATTTGTGCTCTCCCAGGGAACTGTAATTTCGGCCTCTAGAGCCTACGCCAAAATCAAACACCAAGACGAGCGGAGGAGTGAGGCGTGCTTAAGGCATGCACTCTAAGCTCTTCATAGAAGGACTGGACTCCGGCAAGACTAAGAAACTCTGGCGATCCAGTAGGAAGCACCTCAGAATCATATACGGGGTGTTAACAGGTCACTTCGGGGAAGGAACGAAGGAAGAATCTTTTGGCTAAGATGGGACTATCGGATAGTTTAGATTGTAGAATGTGTTGCAAGGAGGATGAGACTATGGAACACTTATTGTGTGAATGTCATGCCCTTGCCAGGCAAATAATGAATTACTTTGGTAAAGGCTATCCGCAACCAAAGGAATTCAAGGTGCTTCCGCTGAGCTGCATTATCCGCTTTGTGGAAATGAGAAGGAAAATGCACAAAAGATCCCACGAGAAAAATCGAGAGAGCTCGCGCGCCGTCTTGTGATAGCCGTGCTGATTGGTCGATTCGAAGGACGGTTATGTTTTTCGAGCGTGTGTGTGAATACATGTATGTATGTATACATGAATTTATGTAAATATGTGGATTGTGGACATGAAAATTCTATTTCACGGGCTACAGTCCAAACGGCTTGATGGTTTCTGATATATGAGGATTCCTTGCAGTGTCTTTGCAGTGGAGCGTGTGATATATATGATATATAATTAATTGACAGGGCGCAGTTTCATTTAAAATATTTCATGTTAAATACCGAAACACCCAAAGTAATCACATATAGTTGACAACTATCGTATTTTAAAACTGTACCTTCATTTCCTTCACGGACGACACATGCATTGAGGTCGCCCTGACTCACGCATATTTTTTTATTTCCGGTCTGTTAACATATTTATATACAAAATAATATATTTTCTAAAACCGAATTAATGTGGCTTTATGGCCGTATTTTTTGTTTTTATTTATCTTATGTAGTTAAAAAAAAAATAGTTATATTGAATAAAAATAATTTAGGCTGTATATGTTTTTCTCCTTTATTTTATTTTTTTTGTTCCAAAATGTATTATTTTGGTTCGTAAAATAGATTCCTCATCCTTTATTTATCCGAAAATGATATAACACTTGCCTTGGTGTGTAAAGTCTCAGAAAAAAATGGCTTTAAATAAAGCGCGGCGGAGTCGAACTTCCCCCCCCCCTCCCCCCCCTAAATGCGGAGTGGCTCTCGATGGCTCCCGGTCTGAATCCACTCAAGACCACCTAAGGATCAACTGTGCCAAGTTTCAGCGCATAGTCAAAAAGTGCAAGGTTCCCATACAACAGATAGCAATAGCACACCCACTATACTTTAGTCCCTCGGGAAAACCTCGGCAGGGAGCTCATTCCACAACCGGAGCGTCCACCATGCAAGGCACCATGCAAGGCACCATGCAAGGCACCATGCAAGGCATGCGACTGTCAATCTGGCCCTGTATCATGGTCGGCCTTATCACGCGATAAGGGACAAGATAGATCATCTGTCACCGGCGGACACCGTTCGATAGAACAAGATTGACGCTCTATCTTGTCACTTATCGCGTGATAAGGCCGACCATGATACCGGGGCTTGCAGGTCGAGGGTTCAAACCCTGAGTCGTACTCGTACCAGAGTATTTCAAGAAATCTCATGTAGGTACGAAATATTATTTGATATATAACAATAGGCTATGTAAATACGATCATAAGATTCATAAACCATATTTTATCCTCTGGCTCTGCCTGTGTTAGCGCTAACTATCCACGCGGCTAATAAATGAAATTAATTAATTTTATTCTGCAAGTAGTTAGGCCATAATGGCACTTTTACAAGTCAAAATTCTACCAGCGTTTCTGAATAAACATGTTATTCGACGCTAAAGAATCACAGCTAATTTGGCGGTGGTTTTGCCTTTGTATAGATTCGGGCACTCACTTGTTATTTTTGACATCTGTATGCAGTCAATGTAATGTCTATAAAACTTATACTGGGCGTTCAGGCGCTTAAGCCGAAACCTTATAAAACTGCTCTCGTTAAAACCGCCCAACTTAGTCAGTATTACCAGGAATTTAACGTGAATTACGCGATAGACTTAAACTTTTTAGGACACTTTTTAAATAATTTCAGAATCATGAAATCATTAGGCGTTAGGTGAATGCCCCAATGCTCGACACCTTAATGCCTCATAGTTGACACTTATTCTTCATCTCTATTGTTTCGAGATAGCATTGTAAGTGTCATGTATCAGGCCAGTGTCGGGCACTGGGACGTTAACATTATAATGTTCATTATTATTATTATGAATTCCCGCGATAACTTCCACATAATTTCCACTCCCTATTCTATCCATTCGAGAGATAATATATGGAACCAACTGTATTCTATATTTTAATCCCGACAAAAACTATTTCATCATCTTAATCGGTTCAGCCGTATTTGCGTGGGTAACAAACATCCAAACTTTCTCATTTTTAATATTAGTAAGTGTAGTGCAAGAGTTTCCATTGCTTCATGACATAGTTGTAAATGGAGTCCCCAATCCGAAGCCGTGACGTCACAAGTTCCCCGGCTTTGCGACGACGTTTCGAGAGTAAGCCGCTTATTACCCTGCTAAATGCAGACGGCCGTATGCGCCTATGAGACTCTTAGATACATAGGGCTATTTGGCTTGGAAGGGCTGTAACCGAAGGTGACTGCATGTGTGTTACAGAAAGTTAACTATAAGGGTCGTTTTATTTTTAACGTTGACCAGTAGCCTTTTTGGATAGTCAATAAATATAGGTTACTTATACGAAGTTGTAGCACCATCCACAAATAAAAAAAAAACCGGTCAAGTGCAAGTCTGATTCGCGCACCGAGGGTTCCGTGCAAACTGAATTAACTCAAGGTAAAGTAAAAGTCCCAATATATTTGTTAAATTACTTATTTTAACCCAACACAATAGAATTCAATTTCAAACAACGAGTAACTTTTACACCAACACAATTGAATCGCTATCTTTTTTTGACCTGCTATTGAAAATAAATATACGCATCCCAATCCCAACCCCATTAATTCTAGAAAAATCTTAACAGCGCGAATGGGGTCAGCGCCATCTATCGGCCCCATTTGGTACAAACGTGCAAGGGCAATCGGCTTAGTATGTATGTTGGTCTTTTAGCGATTATTGTTTATCACGTGAAATGATCTCGATTATTATTGTTTTATTTGATAGAGAGTACTTCTATTTATAGTTTTATAGGAATTTCAAAACAAAAAAAACTTACAAAGTGGATTAAATTACCAATCTAACTAGGAAATGATTTTTGAAAATAAAACAAAAAATATGCTAGATACAGGAAAAAAAAAACTTTTCCCGTAATATATATGTTTATCTTAATCGCAAGTAATTATTTCAAATTTTTCGCTTGAATAACTTCGGAGATAAAGGGGGGGAATGGTATTTTTTTTTACATTTTCCTTCATAGATCAAAATTTTCCGAGTGTAGAAAAAAAAAGAAAAACTGTTTTAAAAAGTGAAACTCAAGCCCTTTCGAATGATACCCTACTTGACCCTATAGTTGAATTTTTTTTTTGCCCCCTCCTCATATTCGTAAGTTTTTATAGAAAAATTAAATGTATATTTAAATTTATCATTTTCCATGCACGCGGATAACTCTCATTTATAACCATTCCAAGTTTCAAGTTGATAGCTTGAGTAGTTCGTGAGATATTTCACTTTGTGACAGACAGACAGACGGACGAAGTCGCACCATAAGGGTTCCTTTGTTACCATTTTTGGTACGGAACCCTAAAAACAGGCGGATCCGCAGGATGAAACAATCCCGACGGTCCTTCTATACAGGATGTATTATTCGAACGGGACAGTGAGGGAAAATCCGAAACGAGAGACACGGTTTGCTCTTAGGAGTCTCGAGACCGATTAAAAAAAACGGCATTCTAACAGTTACTAAATACACGGCTAGGAATCGAACCCGGTCAAATCAATTTAAAAATCAGAGTTTGAGAGTTCGACAAAGAACAATTGTCGGTATAAAATAACAGAAAAATGCCATATGTCATACATAGTTTTAGTTACATAAAGAGATCTCCCCATACTAAGCCATGCCGATTAGTATAGGGAGATGGGACGTCTGAAATAAGACGAATTAGGTTTTGTAGTGTAGCTTTATTTATTTTAATAATTTGCATCAATCTTTTTAAAAATACAATTATCCATATAAGGTACTGTCCGTACAGGAAGATTTATATCCGTACATTCAATCATGAAATACGGCACTTTCCTATGGTCGTAGATACAGGGTTCCTTAACAACAATTGTTCCTTAAATCCAGATGAGAGGCTTTTTTAAAACCTTTAAACGCAATCTTGATTTTTTCTAAAATCTGTCTAGTGACTCCTAAGATCAAGTTTCTTTATCTCTCTCTCTCATTTTCCCTCACTGATCCGTTTGAATAATACACCCTGTATACTGGTGAAATAATGTTTGATATTACCTAGCTCTTTAATAGATAACGGCGGTGGGGCGAGCCATTATAGCTGTCAAAGGAATGGCCAACGATGGCAAGACACTTCTGGCTAGCAGCAGCAGGCGGGTCAATAATAATAAGAGACAGTGCTAGGTCACGTAGAACGGAGACGTCGCGTTGGGGCGGAAAGGTTCTCGAGTGGCGACCACGTACCGGAAGGCACGGCGTGGGTCGATCCCCCACAACGTGGACAGATGACCTGGTAAAGGTCGCGGGGGTAAGATGTGGGTGCTTCATACCGGTCATTGTGACAATCTTTAGGGGAGGACCTTGTCTAGCAGTGTACGTCTTTCAGCTAATACGATGATATGAGATGGCTGGCTCAAGCACAGATACAGCACGTCTATCATGAGACGGCCGTGACATACTCTCGATTTTTCTCGCACTTATACCTCTTGTGTTCTAATATAGCCCAAGAACTTTATTTTCATTAGTATGGAAAAAAATGGAAATTTGGAAATAATTCACAACAGCAGCATGTTTGAGTGTAACTGATATATTATCATTTTAGTAATTACGTAGACTATCCACCAAAATATTAGTCATCAAAAAAACGTCATTTAAGCAATTCCTGAAAAAAGAGGAAAATCTCAGCGTCCACCACCACCAAGCCACCAGGCCACCAGGCCAGCACAACGCTGAGAGCCGGAACCGTTTCGTGGCAATGTTGTTATGTATTCTATTCTATTCTATTCTAAAAATATAAATAGGCATTTTAATTTTTGTTTTGGTTAATTTGCAGGAGCTCTTCAAGAATACTAAATAAAATCACACAAAAAACGTAATGGATGTGTCATTTACTTTTATATATTTACTTCCCGATGAAAATTTTGTAGGATTCTTGGATAAGGCATCTTAGAATAACATTTGAAAATTAAACAAACAAAAAAAAAACGCTGTTATAAATTAATGTTTGAAAAAAAAAACGTAATTAATCTTATTCCTCTTTTTTCAGGAATTGGTTAAATATCGATTTTCTGATGACCAATATTTTGGTGGATTTTGAGTCTACGTAATTACTAAAATGATAAAATATATCAGTTACACACAAAAAGCTGCTGTTATGAATTATTTCCAAATTTCAATTTTTTTCCATACTAATGAAAATAAAATGCTTGGGTTACAAGTTTATTCTAGGAAAGGGGGAATTTCACACAAATGGATAGCCAATTAATGGACGTGTGTTACATATGTTTCTTAGAATATCACACCTTTAGCCTGCGAATGTTAAAAGACGTTTTGTATGGACGCCAATCGTCATGCAACCGAAACGTGTTTTATATGCATGGAAGCCCTTAAATACTAACCACAGGAGACATGAAGCAGAAGATCACATAACGTACCTGATAACTCTGTATCTTACAGCTTATCTATGTTCTACAATAAACATTATTTCTGATTCTAATTCTGTTTTATCGATACACTGTGTATGACCCAAAAATGTTAAGTACTTAAGTAATGTTGTCCGAAAACCTTTTCTATAGAAAGTACTCGAAACTTAACAGTAATTAATCAGTAGGTTTTATTGTAATCGATTTCCGCTAGTTTTATCTACCCGCTAACTAATACTAATAATACAACGCGATAAAATCCGTTCAAATAGTTGCATTTAATTAAGTGGGTTTATTACTTGTTTCACTATTTTCCCTCATGAATTGCGAATCTGAATTGCCTATTTTGAATTTATTATTAAATGCTCTCAAGGTTTTTCAGCCACTCAACAATTTCTGTATCACAGAGGGCTCAGGGCGACCACACGGGACAAAGCGGGCGAGTCAGCCCACTAGGGATTATCCCGGGAGATTTATCGTGTTGTCCGCCTAGCCCATAGTCAGCGTTCTTTGTGGCTATTGTACGAGAATCGGAACGTGTTTTACAAATCTTGGTGGATTAATTTCGGCTTTATTTGTATGACAAACGAGCTCATAATCTGATTAAATGCTACCTACCACGAAGTGTTGGAACGATCTTCCAACACCTTTCAAAAACTGTATAGCCATTGCATTCTTTAAAATCATAATGTATCTGTAAACTGTTGTGGGTTTTTGGTCCAATAATAAATGGTCAAAATATGCACTATACTTTTAATTATATAACTATAGCTGTACACAGTGTAATTAGCGGCAAATATTAAACGAAAAGAAATATTAAGCAGCGGTAACGTCCGTTCGGTGCCACTCGCAATTAGCTCTCCCCGCGCGGTGGGCCGTCCCCGCCCCCCGCGACCCTCGCCCCGCGCCGCGTTCGGCATTCGTCGGCAACATCCTCCACCCCAGTGCTGCCTAGCAGCACTCACCATCAACGGGTATTCGGGCGATGCGTGCGGCTGAGCGCATGAGTACACCACTCTTGGTTTTCACTCTGACGGCTCTGACTCGACCGTCCTTGCCTGGCAACACTTGTTCTACCAAACCCGAGTGCATCGAGGTCCGTCTGGGTCCACAATTAGGACAAGGTCTCCCACTTGCAGGGTCCTCTCTTCTTGAGTCCATTTTTTACGTGGTAACAAGTCGGGAAGGATTTCTTTCACCCACCTTTTCCAGTATAAGTCGGCTAGTCGCTGGGCGATTCTCCACTGCTTTTTCAAGTAAAAGTCGGTGTCATTGTAAGCGCCGAGGTGGGGTAAGACTGATGAGGATCCCAGGAGAAAATGATTTGGGGTCAAAGCTTCAGTGCTGCCGGGTTCTACGGAGACATGCGTCAGCGGCCTGCTGTTCACTATACTCTCGACTTGAGCCAATAGTGTGTACAGTGTCTCCTCTCGCGGTGCGCGTTCTTTCAGCACGACCTTCAGGCATCCTTTGACAGTTCTGATTAGTCTTTCCCATGCGCCACCCCAGTGGGGACTTCCAGGAGGGATAAATATCCATTTCGTTCCATAATTTAAGGACTCCCGCTTTAGGTACTCCTGGTCCAATTCCTCGATTGACTTCTTCAGCTCAGCATCAGCACCGCGTAGATTTGTACCATTGTCCGAATAAAGATATTGAGGCCAACCACGTCGTGCCCCCATTCGCCGGAGTGCCATTATGAGTGAATCGGAGGTAAGTGAATTTACAACTTCTATGTGCACTGCCCTCACGGTTAAGCATGTAAAAAGAACTCCATATCTCTTCTGTCTTCCTCTTCCCACAGTGACTTCCACAGGGCCAAATAGATCAGCTCCAGTATAGGTAAAGGCGCGCTGATGATGGGCCACTCGGGCTTGAGGTAAGTCTCCCATGCGTGGAATTTCTTGTTTACATTTTCTTATTCTACATATCATGCACTTTGAAGTTACATTTTTAACTGTAGGTCGTAATCTAATTATCCAATACCTTTGTTTCAGATTGTTAACGACCGTTTCCTGGTTCCCGTGCGCTGCGAGAACGTGGTAATGCTTCACCAGGAGCCGTGCTACGTACTCTCGCCCGTCCAAAATTGAAGGTCTTTTTATTTCAGGTCCAACATCAGCAGCGGCGTCGATGCGGCCCCCGAGGCGTAAAACTTCGTGTTCATCGAGGTACGGCGATAAGGTAAGTAATTTACTCGTTTTAGGTAGGTATAATCCATTTTTTAGTTTTATTATTTCGTCCGGAAATGATTGTGCTTGAGAGTATTTAATAAGTAACCTTTCAGCTCTCTCCATGACAATGCCGTCATCTTCGCACATATGTTTACATTTATTTATAAATTTCAGCATTATAAATGTAGCCCTGAGCAGTCGTAACCACGAGGAGAATCTTGTCGGCTCAGGAATAGGTAAGTTACCGTTATTGCATGGCGTAATTGTCATTACACATTCCAAATCGTCTTTGTTTACTTCAGCGTTCAATATATCTTGCGGCCAGTCGTCCTCGCTTTTTTGTAGAAACGCAGGTCCCCGGGTCCACTCAGTAGGCAAAACAGAACGATCATATGTTTCTCTAGTGGCTATATCGGCTACATTTAGGTGTGTAGGTATGTATCTCCATTCGTTCATGTTGGTAAGTTCGTCTATTTCGCCCAGCCGGTGCGCGACATAAGTTTTATATGTACGCGCGCTGTTCCTTACCCAGTGTAGCACTGTCGTGGAATCACTCCAAAAGATACGACGTTCTGGTTTTATTCTGTGTTCCTTAGTTATTGTTTCAGCTAATCTAGCGGCTAAGACTGCAGAACCCAGTTCAAGACGAGGAACCGTAGTTGTTTTTAGCGTAGCGACGCGACATTTGCTTGCGATAAACGCTTGATGCACTGTGTTGTTTTGTTGCCAACGCCAATATGCTACTGCACAAATAACTTTCGTGGACGCGTCGCAAAATAAATGTAGTTGCAGATTTGTATAACAATTCGTAGTTAGAACTGGTTTCGGCACATGCGGGAGCGCATCATCCCCGCCCGGAGTACTGATAACAACATCTAGCCGCGTCCCGCTCGCCCTCGCGGTTGTCGTGCCTGTTTCGCTCGCACGTGCAGCGGCGTGGTAATAATATCTAGGCAGACGTACTTCGCGCATTGATTTTAATTGTCCAATCCATTTTAACCATTTTTCATAAATAAGGTCCGGTACAGGTTCATCCCAATTTATCTGAAGTTGCCAAGCTTGCTGAATGATTAATTTTCCATTTATTGTGAAAGGCGATAAAAATCCATAAACGTCAAAAATCGACATAATGACTCGGAGTATGTCTCTTTTTGAGGGCCTTTCCTTCCCATTAACTATATTTTCAGATAGCTTCTTTAGCGAAACATCGAATCCGAGCGTGTCTTCATTGGGATTCCATAACAATCCAAGTGTGCGTTCGCCCTCGCACTGTTGCCCGACTTTGAACCTTACTGCGCTACTGCCGAGAGTCTCTTTTGGAATACTGTTGATGACTGCTTCGCTGTTGCTATTCCAGTTACGTATATGAAAATTTCCCTGTGCATGTATATATGTGACGTCACGGACTAGCTTCATTGCGGTTTCTTCATCAGGTATAGTCAACTACGTAATGTTGCGTGTATATAGCATTAGCTGCCTCTGGCATAGTAGCTTCAAAGCGTCGCACGTTTTTATTTTTGATAAACTGTGCGATGAATGGTGAGCAGTTCGCGCCAAAGATTAGTGACGTCATCAGGTAAGTATCTATAGGATCTTCAGACTTGTCTCGGTATAAGAAGCGGAAGGCGTGTTGATCTTCTGGTCTAATTTTAACTCTTAGAAACATGTCTTTTATATCCCCGGAGATTGCAATTTTATTTTCACGGAAGCGCCACATTATTCCAATTAGCGTCATAAGTAGGTCAGGACCTTTGTATAGGTAATCGTTAAGAGATAACCCTTTTGATGCAGCTGCTGCGTCGAATACCAATCGAAGGGCTTTCTTATTTGGATTATCTATTCCAAAGCTAGGTAGGTACCACGTTTTAGACGTGACGGCTGGCTTCTCCAGCTTCTCCGCGTAATTGTTCTCCAACAAATGTTGTATGCGTTCTTTAAACCTTCGTGCATACTCTTCACTCCTTTTCATCTTCAGCTCGACTCCCTTTAGTCTCGTCAGTGCGTTTGGGAAGGAGTCAACGGTGACACAATGAAGATCTCTCCAAGGTAAGCCCACTTGCCATTTGCCATCGATAAGTTCAGAGGTTTGTTCCAGGTACTCCTGGGCCCGTACGTCCTCCGAGTTCTGCCTAGGTTTAGCAGATACACCCATGGAATCGATGGAGAAAGACTGACGAATATCTTCATGAATTTCACGTAACAGTTGATTATTTTCCATTGTTGTATTTTGCTCTTCGCTATGACGAACGTGTAATGACGTAATGACGACCCTTTAGTGTCATTACAGATGCCGGCGCCCTCCCATGAAGACACCAGCCCAGCGGCGAGCGAGTAGCACAAGGCTCGTGCTCTCCACCCCGTACCACTTCTAGAGGTACAAGTAAGTGGTAGTTATCTTGTCCAATAAGTATTTCAGGTTTCAATTGTTTAGTGCACAAGTTTTTCTTTATAGGTTCCAGGTACTTATAGTTCTCGCATTTGACAACACCGAGGTTTTGTGCAGGTAAGTTAAGATTGTCCACACTGCGCGCATTTAATGTAAACATTGTTCCATCATTATTAGATAACGTGCAATTGATAAGTTGAGTTTCGCACACCAGTTCCGTACTGTCCCAAGCGCCGCGCACTCGTAAACACCCCCGGCGCCCGCGCAGCCCGGCCCGCTCAGCGAGGTTTGCACTTATTAACGAAACACTCGACCCGTCATCAAGTAGGCAAGTCGTGCTAATTTTACCGTTAGGTCCATGAATTGTTATTGGCACGACTTTTAATAGTACTTCGCACTTATTATTGTTTATATGCGTTACAGTTTCGGTTTGAACACCATTGTCTGTCACTTCCACTACATCACAGTTATTTTGGCGTGAACTTTGCCCCGGTACATAATGCAATAGCCGGTGATGAGATTGTCCGCACCCCTCCACGTCGCACTCGGCGGCTGCGCACGATTGTCTATCATGATGAGATAACAAACACTTGTAACATAAACCGAATCGCTTCACATATTGCCATCTGTCTTTACGTAGCGATCTTTTGAACTTTTTGCACTCTGGTAAATTATGTTTTCCTATGCGACAAAAACGACATTTATCACTGCTACTTGTATGTCCACTTTGCACTAAAATAGTTTGCGGTTTATAGTCACTGTTTTCATAGTTCCTACGTTTATAGTCCATTCGCACTGTTTGCATAAGAGAAGCACTACAGGTTGATATTTTTACAGCTTCTTCGTGAAGAAAATCGGCGATAATGTCCAATTTAGGTTTAGTTCCCTCTTTTATTAGCGTGTAACTGTAGTCTGTCCACTTAGGCAGCAACACCGTAGGTAATTTGGACAACACAATAGCGACTATGTTCATTTCCTGCAGGTACTCTCCACGACCCAGCGCCCGAACAGCTGCGACGTAGTTTTTTATTTTGACAGAAAACGGTACTATTGCTCTGTGGTATTCCGGTGGCAGAGGGTGTAGTTTTTTTATTTCCATTAGCATACGCGATATTATTAATTCTGGATTTCCATATTGTAACTCCAGCGTTGTCATCAGAGTTTCAGGTGAAGTTCCACTCATGAGCAGAGCGTTGACGGAATCTCTGGCGGGTCCACGGAGACACTTTCTTAATCGCCACATATTTTCAATATCGCTGAAACTACACACTCTTGTTGATTCTTCGAAAGCTTGCTTAAACTGCAGCCATTCCATTGGTTCACCGAAGAACAGAGGCAGTTCTCTCGGCGTGCTGATGCGGCTTAACAGCGTAGCGTTTTGGTTGTTATTGGATGTTGAGACGGTGGCTAGTTCCTTCAGTGCGCTGGCTAACAGCTGGATTGGCAACTCGGTGCCGGCAGCTTCGGCTGCCGACTGACACAGCGGGCCCTCATTATTTCCATTCTGGGTGGCATGCTGTGACTCCAGTTCCAGCTGGCTGCGCTCGACCCACCTGGCTACATCACTATTAACAGTTTGTTGATCCTCTTCTGTATTTGGACTGTAATCTTCATCTTCCAACTCGGCGAGGTCTGCCTGTAGCTTTTTATCTATCAGGTCCATTTGAATGCGAGCTTTTGCTTCAGCTGCTTCCAGCTCCAGCTTCTTCCGTCGTGCCATCACAGAAGACGAAATAGACTTTTTTGAATCAGGTTTACTGCTTTTATTAGAACACTGACTTTGCGGTTGTACCACTTTCCTTTGTTCGGATTTTATCTGACTACCCGTTTCTAAAATAATAGTCTTATCGATCTGTTTCGTTTGTTCTTCTTTTGCAGATGTCTGTAACGGTTGATTTAAAAGCTGTTTTTGTTCTTCGTCTTTTCTTTCCTTCTCACGTTTTGCGGTACTGCGTGTGTTGACCATCTTTGGTGTATGGTACATCCGAAGATCCGGCTCGAAGGACCACTTTGTAAACTGTTGTGGGTTTTTGGTCCAATAATAAATGGTCAAAATATGCACTATACTTTTAATTATATAACTATAGCTGTACACAGTATAATTAGCGGCAATTATTAAACGAAAAGAAATATTAAGCAGCGGTAACGTCCGTTCGGTGCCACTCGCAATTAGCTCTCCCCGCGCGGTGGGCCGTCCCCGCCCCCCGCGACCCTCGCCCCGCGCCGCGTTCGGCATTCGTCGGCAACAGTATCCAAGTGGAATATCCACATGGTTCTTGAATTTTAATACCAATAACCACATCACATTCACATCTACACCTACATACATTTCATCATATTTACCTTAGACCTGATTTGCAAATACTTGGCTCTGAATGAATTAATTGACCAGCGACCGCTCCTTCCCATTAAGTAGGTTTTGTTACATATACATTATAAGTTATTTTTTTAATATAGTGTCTTAAGTGAGGGTTGTGTATGAGGTAATCGCTAAACCAGAGGCGGTATGACCTAGTGAAGGATCTCCGGGGAAATACTGCTTGCTTGTCATGAGTAACCGTTAACGCTGCCAGTTTCAGGAAAGTTGTAAACTAACCATAATAATCTAATGCAACATCTACAAAAATTAAAAGGAAGCTAACCCTTCTTCGGAGGATAATATCTTTATAATATTGTAATCACTGTTCTGCACTTTTATTCCAAATGCTACGAGTATGTACAGACTGAGGCCCGCGTTTTTAATTAATTAGCCAAGTTTAGGGTTACATTACAACAGTTTCAACAATAAAAAAAGACCGGGTTGCACCCCGGGAGTGCCGGCAGAAGTGAAAACTTGAACATTTTGACATTTCGAATCGACGAATACCGTAGCGACAGAAGTAAACTATTTCACTTGCAAATGTGCGCGTGAGAACTTATTGTGTGTCGGCCGAACGGGTAAGCGCCGCGGATGGCATAGCGTTTGCGCCCTTTTTCTCGCTAACTCGAATGGCGCAGCCTGTCTCGTACTACGGCATCGGTCCCCCCCCCAACCCCAAGCCTTGTCCCGAATCTCTCACCTAAACGGTCACGTGACCTATCGAAAATCGAAATCTGTGACGAGTTTAACATTTTTTTCCCCAAACCAAAAAGTGCACAGCGCCGCTAAAGAAGTTTTCACTTCAAAAAAATGGATTTCTTTAGTTTGACTGAAATATCACATCTGATACTAGCGACCCGCTCCGGCTTCGCACGGGTGCAAAAGGACGCGCTATTTTTTATAGGCACGCGCCGCCAGCACCTGCTGTGTCCCTGCAAAATAATAATTTAAATTACATGCTGTAAAGGTCATTTGAAAAACAACATTTCAAATTACATGCTGTAAAGGTCCATATTGATCTATATTAAGGTACTTAATTGGATGAGAATAATATTTTGTATTGCTTAAAATCGCTTCTTATATAACCCTTTATTTCTCGTAAAAAGTCTGACGACCGCTTTAGCCTAGTTGGTAGTGACCCTGCCTACGAAGCAAGAGGTCCTGGGTTCGAATCCCGGTAAGGGGCATTTATTTGTGTGATGAGCACGAATATACAGTGTGTATTTTTAATATTACCTCAAATTGTAACCAGAGGTTGGTGTCAGGCTACGAACCGATATTGCAATTTCTTAACCACCATCTTTATTTTTTCCATATAAAATAAGTCAGCTCGCAATGGATCACTACTTTGTCTTACTGACGTAACGTCACAATAAATTGTCACATGTGACCCGATTCTTCCATGTGTCATCATGTCACAGTGTACGCAATACATTGCCGCTCAATAAATGTTCAAAAATTAAGTACGCTTTGGTAGTTAAGACCAACTTAAAATTTTCTTGCAATATCGGTTCATAGCCCTAACATGTACCTCTGGTTACAATTTGAGGTAATATTAAAAATACACGTAGTATGTTCCTGAGTCATGGATGTTTTCTATGTATTTGAGTATTTATTTATCTATATAAGTATGTTTATCGTCGTCTAGTACCCATAGTACAAGCTTTGCTTAGTTTGGGACTAGGTCGATTTGTGTCTGATTGTCCCCAAATATTTATTATTTTATTTATAAATAAAAGCGGCCAAGTGCGTGTCGGACCACGCACAACAAGGGTTCCGTGCATATTAAAAAGGTCGTATCCTTACTGAAATCATATGGCACTTACATCCTTTTCTTTAAGTAAGGCGGTTTTTTAGAAATATCTCGAAAACCTTTGAAACAATCTTGTTCAAAACAATTTGCATGATTTTTTTTTCATGTTTTTGAAATACACGTTTCAAAAGTTACACAGGGGAGGGGTACACAATTTTAGTGACTTTCGGGGCGATTATCTCCGACTCTATTCACTTAATCAAAAAATTTGCTGAGAAACCTTATATTTATTTTGGAAGGCCTATCGATTGATGTGCCACACGTGGGCATGCAATTTTTTTTTGAGTTTCAATTTTACATAATTATATGTATGGAGTGCACGCCTAAAAAAAACTTTTTTTGTAATTTCATTACATAACTATGTAGCGGTTAACAAAATACACCTATTCTCAAAATTTCATTCAAATACACCATTTAGTTTTCGAGTAAAATGCCTGTGACATACGGACGGACAGACAGACGGACAAGACAGACAGACAGACAGACATGACCTTGCAAAAGGTAATTAATAGCATTAATGAACTATACTAAAATTCTATACTAAAATCCCAACACATCATTTGGAAATGCGCTAATTGTTGCCAATTTTCATCATCATTCATTTTTGACCTTATATCTCGTAATACTCGTTTTATAGATGTGGGGTGATCATGAGAGTGACGTTCAAAACCCAGGAACGTTTTAATAAAATCGACAGCTGATCGCTACTTGACTGTACGCTTACATTACATCGCAAAAAAGAAAGTATTTAAAGTAAAGGCAGGTCGAAATAGTTATTTGTGCAACAAGAGAGCAAAGTTTGTTTTTGCTGCGAGTGCTAATTTTGAGTCCCGAGGAAGCGAAAGATTCTAAAATTGAATCACGAGCGTAGCGAGTGATTCAAAGTTTGAATCTTGAGCGCAGCGAAGGACTCAAAAGCACGAGATGCAAACACTTTGCTCTCGAGTAACACATACAACTTTTCACCTCAGCAGTGAGAACATATTCACATCAAAAAATATGTCATAGTATCACGTACCTATTCGTCTCAAGATTATTCAGGAAGAAAACTTAATTAGGCATTAGTTACTGATTGTTTTAACTCCTCAGTGCCGGCCGCGCCGTTAGTCAATACTAGAAAGGCGAGACAAGGCGCGAGAAACCAAAGGATAATTCAGTATCTAAGTATACGAGTGACGCGTGACACTAACACATCACTAAAAACTAACCGAGTTATCGTTAATATTCACAGATTTTACTCATATCTTCGAGCTATATTTGAAATATTTATCATTATCGCAAGGGCACACATTTATAGCATACCTATTACGTGTTTCTCGCGTGCACACCAATAACTAGCCGTACTGTTGTTAAAATGTTGCCTTCGTCACGTCACTGATTTCACTATATTTCCTAGTTAGAGAATTGATTTATCCAAGTAGTTTTTATATTTAAAACCGATATCAATAACGCAAGAATGACGAAGGATATACATAATAAAATCTCAAACAAATTAACAGCGCGCAATTATTTAAAAGGGGCGGGGCCCCGCGCTTGCGTTCGGAAACTGCATCTGTGGTATACGTTCATAATTTAAGATTGTATAAACTAGAATTATTAATAAGCTAGCATAATAAAATTCATGTTTACCTATTTGCTATGAAAAACGAAGGTTATTCTGAGATCTCTTATTTAAATGTTCTTCAATTCAAAATGCCTTTGTATAATTATTTTGGCAATTGAAACATGTTAATATAGTTTTCGAACGTGTTACTTGTTATCCGCTTTTTTGGGGGTCTACTTTGAAATTCGATGGTCGAACTATGTATCGACCTATGTCTGCCATTTTCTTTTTTCGTAATGGAATGAAAGGGACAGCGCTAGTAAAGTTCAAATATTCTTAACTTGTAAAAGACCCCGTACGATGTAATGTCAGTGCCCCGCATCAAAATTAAAAAGCTGCTTTGTCTCACGGAGTGAGCAAAATCGCATTTTGCACACTGTTTTCACGCAGCAAAATATACTTGTTCGAGCTGCTGAGGTGAAAATAAAATTATTTAACAAACTGAATCTATTTCAAGGAAACTAAAATGATTTCTTTTTATGGACTCTGTCAGCTGTACTATATGTACTAACGGAAATCTCAACAATTGTTTTGTATAAAATATTTGTACAAACATTTGAAACTGTTTATTCCCCACTTGTAAAATAAAGAAACCAGATGTATTTGCGCTTTCTGTTGAAATAAATAAAATTTATAACGCGACCATTCATTCGCTAAACGCTAAAGTTTTGACGTGAGCAGTCAAGTCACATTATATGTCGCAATAAACTAAAAAGTATTTAATGTTTTGATGTTGGTTTGCTAATATGGTGCTTAAGGTCTAAAACACTGAGTTCTTTTTTTATGAAACATATATCTTGATGCAGGTTATAAGTTAACGCTATTACCAACTACTGAAATGTAGCTAGAGCTGTCATTCTGGGGCCATGAACCTAGAATACTATGGACGGGCTATACGTGTTGCCACGGTGAGGGACAGAAAAGCTCTTATGCAGCTAAATTAAGAACCGGTCCTAAAATTCCAGATAGGTTGCGAGCTCTTCTCCAGCGCGCAATCGACTCTCTCGGGAGTTGGTGCCGCGCCTGGAGAGTGGAGTTAAATCCGGAGAAGAGTGCCGCGGTGGTCTTCTCTCAGAGGTTAGGATACGATGCTCTGACCGCACGGCATGGGGTGCTGTCCCTGTCCGGGAGGGTCATACCGTGGGTTACCCACGTACGGTACCTCGGGGTTCTCCTGGACAGGCGACTGACTTTCGCCAAACACCTTAGTGTCGTGCGGGACAGGGCGTCCTTTTATCTAAGCAGATTGTTCCACCTCCTTAGGCCGTCCAGCAGCTTGTCTGTAAGGAACAAACTACTGATCTATAAGGCGTGTATCAGGCCAGTTTTCTGCTACGCGAGTGTAGCGTTCGCGCATTGCGCTAAAACGCACTTGGGACGTTTGCAGACCCTGCAAAATAAGTTTTTGCGGCGGTCTGTAAACTCCCCGTTTTATGTGCGTAACATAAGGTTACACGCGGACTTATTTATGCCTTCGGTGGCGGATCACATGAAGCGGATTTCCACTAAGTACTTTGAAAAGGCGGCACTTAGTGGAAATCCGCTCATCAAAAGGGCGATTGACTATGCGCCTGGGCTGGACCCCAAGCGCCGGGACCGCCGGCCCAGACACGTCCTCGGCGACCCGGACCATGCTATCACCCTAGAGCGGAAGGCTGAACTTGATTACGACATAGAATTCCGCGCCCGGGAACGGCAGCAGAGGCACCGCGGGGCGGCGCGCGCGGACGGGCTCACGGGCTTATCCCTTGTCGACCTCAATATGGACGATGACGTGGTGGGTGAGTTTTCTCGCAGCTTCACCCACCCACCTGACGACGACACTCTCCCTCTTTCTCTTTCCCTATCTTCGACTGTCCCTTCTGTTCCTTACAGGCCTTCCTTGACGAGGCGCTACTTCCAATCACGTAGCGTCCGTCACTTTACTCGTCCTCCTTCCGCTTCTACTTCTACTTAATGTAACCTATTATGATAATTTCTATCCTCATTTGTTCCTTTTTTGCAACTTTTTATGGCTGTATATACTTTGTAAATGATTATTTTGTATCGTAATTTTTGCATGTTTTCTCGTATATTTCTGTCTAATCTTGCATGTGTGCATGGCAAATTTTATGTTTGTATTAGTGATGTTTTGTAAGTTTTAAGGTAGTATCTTTAGTTGTATATAGTTTTTAGTTTTAAGTTTGTCCTTTTTATGGTTTTCTGTTTCTTGTACATATTGTTTTTATTTTTGGTGTGTATTTTATACTACCTGTGTCATCGGCAATTAGTTGAGGGCCCCTTCGGGGCCCAACTTAGGAAGTTATGAAAGGAAAGAAAAAAAACCGGTCCTAAAATGGCTGATGACTTGTCATAAACAACTTACTACGGGACGGGTAATGGTTTGTGTGGCACAACTTCATGCTAAATCAGTTGTGGCAAATAAAAAAAAGTGGAACTATGACAAGGACAATGAATGATATTCCCCTTTCTGTCACACTTATAGAGATTTGTATGCTACCATCTCGCTCGCACGTGGTATTATTATTACCATAGCCTGTCCAGAGTATTCTTCGTTCATGTTCTGGGGCACATTTCTTGGCATATTTGTTTGACATTGTGCATCTAGTTCTATATACTAAATCAAAGGTTACCTACTCGTACAGATAACGGTAGTCTAACTCTTTCAACTACACTGCGTGATACTGATAACGGTAATAGGACTATTGGGGTAGATATTATAAAGCATAATATAGTGCACAGCACTACGGTGGTATAGTTCAGTCCCACCCTACACCCAGGGGTATTGCTAGGGGTATGGTGGGTCTGACATGAAAAAGGTCATATCGTTACTGAAAACTTATGGCACTTACGTCCTTGTCTTTAAGCAACGCAGTTTTTTATAAATATCTCGAAAACCTTTGAACCGATCTTGTTGAAAACAAATTTCGCTGATAAAATTTTATAATCCCTATGAGCATGATTTTTTTCATATTTTTAAAATACACGGTTCAAAAATTAGAGGGGGGGGGACACAATTTCAGTCACTTTCGGGGCGATTATCTCCGACTCTATTCACTTAATCCAAAAAATTGCTTAGAAACCTTATATTTATTTTGAAAGGCCTGTCGATTGATGTACCACAAGTGGGCTTGCAATGAAAAAAAAATTTTTACTTTCAGTTTTATGTATGGGGTGCACCCCTAAAAAAAATCTTTTTTAGTAATTTCATTACAAAACTATGTAGCGGTTAACAAAATACACCCTATCCTCAATTTTTTATTCAAAACACTTTATGGTTTTAGAGTAAAATGCCTGTGACATACTGACGGACAGACAGACAGACATGACGAATCTATAAGGGTTCCGTTTTTTGCCATTTGGCTACGGAACCCTAAAAATGGTTATTGTGGGTTATCCCTAAGAGATATTATGATATAGATATAGAGATACATATACCATCACAGACTTATTTGTAGACCTTTTTAAGGTGTACCTACAATACTGCACTACATTATTTTGATCTATCTCGTGGGGTTCAGCCAGCGTTTGCAATGTAATTGCAAAAAATATGTTTATTTACGATATTACATTAGAAGCCTCTAAAATTATGCGTTTTTCTACTATATTATGCATGGATTATACATATAAACCCCCCTCTCACTCTGTCTATTAAAAATAACCGCATTAAAATCCGTTGCGTAGTTTTAAAGATCTAAGCATACAGGGACAGACAGACAGCAGGAAGCGACTTTGTTTTATACTATGCTATGTAGTGATAGTCAAGCACTTTATATCTACGACTTACGATCATGAACAATAAAATTATATTATCTTAACCGGTGCAACAACCTAGATACCAATTTAAAAATATGAAGCCTATTTGTACGTCAAATACTACAGACATTGTGATTATATCTCGACAGGTAAACAAACAGCGAACAAAGTTGAAAACAAATTCTACAAACCAGATTTCACCACAATTATTCCTCAAAGCGTATAAAGAAGAACTTTCCATTGTGGCGGCCGGCAATAAAATAAAAATAATGGTAAAGCATAATAAAAGAAATAATGATAAAAAATAATGCCTTCTTTGTACAGCTGGGGAGGTCTTTAGGAAATTTAGATTCGATTCGGCGAGTGTCCATTATCTCTTTGAATGCTTCAGCTGTCCTGAATAACGGAGACTTCTTATTCCAAACCTACCATGGAATCAAAGGTTATTTGAGGCCACCACATTTTCCGGGGCAGAATCTCTATGCGGTAGATGTTTTGAACTGCCCAGTAGCACGAAAGGTTTTATCAATGATGTAATATATAAAAAAGAGGTAGGTAATCATTTATCTATACGGAATTCCGTACTACACTAGGGGACACGCACGCACACACATGACTCGAACAAAAATTAGGGATTTAAATCCTATTATCTCGCAAACGCATAACTGAGTTTAATAATAGTTATAGAAAACCCATAATATTTTTGAACAAGCTATCCAACAACACCCCATACTATAGGTTTAACGAGAAAAAAAATACATCACCAAATTACATGTAGGGAGTTACCCTAAAAATATTTTTTTTAGGATCTTATTCTACTGTGTTGTCGGCGTGATTGGTTTATATACCCACCCATTGCAGTTTTCTATTTGTAAGGGTTACAGCGCTAAGCCGAAGACGGACAGACAGACAGACAGACAGACGGACGGACATGGTTAAACTATAAGGGCCACCAAATCTGACAGCATACGTTTCCATTGACGAGGAAAAACTAACGAAAGTTGGTGCAATTAAGGCGTTTTAAAATTCGTCAGCAATAAGCGACAATTACGGATTTTTGACGTCCTAGTTCTAAGAAACAGAAAGGTTTTTATAGATACTGATTACTTATTTGCATAGGTCAACTCCTTAAATTGTGTTTAGCGCCCTGATATTTAAGATGAACTGAATATGTTAACCGAATATACCCGATTAGGTATCTACAGTAATTTTCGGAACAGAGCGCAGAGCCATAAGTTTGAGCCTTTAATACCCCATGATGTTACATGAAAACCTAATTGTCTGTTTTTCTTTTCACTATCGTAACAGCAGGGGTCGTAGGGGTAGGGACCACAAAGATCATGTGTGATCGGGGTTGACAAATTCGGTTCCGTGACAAATTTGAACTTTAAAACAGAAAATATGCACGAAAAAAACTTATCTCAGGCGGCTAAAATTGTTTTAAATCATTTAAAAACCACCCAATACAGCCCCTCACAGAGTTATCCTCAAACAAGGCGAGTTATTTTAAGAGCCAACAACCGCCAGGGCAACGTTTTATCATGCTGTCATTAGACGTAGGTGTATTGGGAGTGGACTTACGGTCTATAACCATTTGGGAGATAGTTGAAAAAAGTGATATAGCGTTAATGCGGTGATTTACAAAAGGCAGTGTTTTTTCGTTAAGTATGGCTAAAGCATTAAAGAAAGCGATCCTATTCGGCTTTTATTTTTTAACAAAATCTTAAAAAATGCAGAATTGGATTTACCAGAGTTTGAAGTTAAGGGATTCATTTTATGTTGAAATAAATACATCTAAATCTAAATCATGCGACGTGCATGGTACAAAAAGAAAAAAAACCGGCCAAGTGCGAGTCGGACAAGGTAAATTGCGGCTTACGATGATATGACGTATTAAAAAAAAATTCTTACTAGATCTCGTTCAAACCAATTTTCGGTGGAGTTTGCATGGTAGTGTACATCACATATTTGTTTTACTTTTATCATTCTCTTATTTTAGAAGTTACAAGGGAGGGGGGGGGGGGGGGACACATTTTACCACTTTGGAAGTGTCTCTGGCGCAAACTATTCAGTTTAGAAAATAATGATATTGGAAACCTCAATATTTGCATGCATCAACGCATGGGTTTGATGAAAAAAAAATTAAGTTTCAGTTCTAAGTATGGGGAACCCCCAACATTTATTGTTTTTTTTTTTCTCTTTTTGTATGAAAATATTAATGCGGTTTACAGAATACATCTACTCACCAAGTTTCAACAGTATAGTTCTTATAGTTTCGGAAAAAAAGTGGCTGGACTTACGGACGGACAGACAGACAGAGAGACATGACGAATCGATAATGGTTCCGTTTTTTGCCATTTGGCTATGGAACCCTAAAAAGAGGCTTCTTGGGAGGATATCTTTGAATTCACATATATTTATGCCACCGTTTTGCATTTTTATTCTGAAACGATACTTGGTGCTGTACAGAAAATGCTACTACCCCTACATACATGCGCAGTTTCGTATTATCTAAGAAAATGGAATTGGAGGTGACAGTTCCGCCGTTTAAATCGGTACGTCAAATTCGAAATGAACTGACAGCTATTCCATTTCCAAACTCATCCATCGTAGTCATCGTGGTGAAATAGTATTACATTGCCCAAATGCCATGATCATGCCGGGCCAATCGGGAAACACCATGGGAAACACTCATTTAAGTGCAGGCGCGCGGTTCAGATTCTAAACTGACAGACAGTTGACACTAGCTGACAATTCTTTTCACATGAAGCAGTCTAGCTTTTTTTTAATTTAAAGTTCCAAATAATTTGATTTTATCGCAGAGTTTCATGTTCTATGTGCTAAAGCCATTAATGGCTTAGGTATTTAAAGCTAGAGTTCGGACTAAAAATATTTGCCATATAAGTACTGACATTACATTCACATTATTTTTGAACTAAACGAGGTTCAAGCATATGTATACAAATCAACTTATTTATTTACCTCTCTGAGCTTTACTAACAATCTAGTGTGTGAATCGTGTAAGTTTAAACCACTATACTTTCATTTAGTTTACTGTACCTAACGCCAATGAACAATAACAGATATATGGCTAGGTTATTACAAGGCATAATCATAGTTGTTACTTGACATATATCTAATACTTGTTTACATCTTTGGTTGATGTAGGGTTGGATAGATATAAATCTTGTATGTGTTTTGGGGGGCTATTTATTAATTTTGGAAGGATGTAATGATTAGTTCTCATGTCGTAAACGTTTTTAATTTTTGATAATACAAAGCTGTGTGTATTGGATAAACTCCTTAGCTTGATCGCGTCAATATCGGATTTATACATGCATACGACCTGCTAAGGGCTGGCTTACGACAGAGAGAAATGGAAAATACTCCACCGACAAGAGGATAACTCTTAAATTAATGATGATGACGACCTGCTACATCGACAGGTGGTGGTAAATCATGTTAAAAGTCACAAAGATTTCTGCACAGGTATATCAGGGCTTTATATCTTCACTAATACGCAAAATACCATTTATAGTTCAATAAACGCGGTCGAAAAAATTCAGTATCACCCAAAACGTCACGGCTAAGATCAAGAACTCCAGTTTTCGTCCTCACACCACTCCTTCCAGTTCCGATTCCACCATTTCCTGAACTGAGCGTACGAAGACGGCTTCAATTTGCTCGGGTCATTAAGAGCCGCGCACACGTTGCACACATCCTCGACGCGTTCGGATTCTGAGTAGGAGTAGTGTTGGCGCCATCGGAAGAACTCGTGGTACTTGTGAGGTGTGCTGATGATGTCGGCCATGGCGGCGGCGAGGGCATCCGGGTGGAATGCGCGGGCGTCGAGGAAGGATCCGGGCGGGAGGAATCTGTGCAATGAAGCGATAAGTGAGGTTAGAAGAAATAGAAAAAGAGCTTGTTGGATACTCTCAAAATCAAGTCCATGGTATGGTTACCGCACAGGATAAAACCCATCCAGTGGAGACAGACAAAAAGCCAGCTAGATAAAGTCCATATTCAAAGTATAATTTTTTAAGTCAACATTCAGTTGGCTCAGTACATAAAGTTTTGGCAATATTTGTTCAGCTCGGTAAATTAAAGTGTTAGAGTAACATCTGTTTAAGTAAAAGTAAATTTTGTAGTGTTTAACAATACATAATCTAATTTTACTATTCTGGTCATCATCATCATCATCACTTAAGAGCTCTTGTCGGTGGACCACAACTGCAAGTCGGCTATGTCCTTGTGTAAATGCCTTTGTGACCATATTTATCCTCTGTTTTATGTCAGGGGTGCACCTAGAGATACTGATAATGATTCTTCCTAAATATTTAAATTTCTCAACTTGCTCAATTGTTGTATCTCTAATTACGTTTGAATGACTATACAGTTACATTCCCATACTGTTGTGCGTTTAGAGATACTGAGAATCTTGGTTTTATTGCAGTTAATTTTAAGTCCGATTAGATTGAACATTTCTTTCAGTATTAAATTAATAGGTACTAATTGCTGTAGCTTATTAATACTATCTTCGGCAAATGCTGCGATGTCGTCTGCAAATCTAATGTGAGTTTCCATTTATTTTAACGCCTCCCAATCCCAAGTCTGAATCTATTGCTCTCTGTAAGGCCCGCTATATGAAGATGATGAAATATTATGTATGAGAAGTCGTAGACATGACATGACAATTACCTGGAATAGTTCGCTCCTCCGTATACAATCGGCACAGCATCATTATTCAACGCGGTTAGCAACTTTTCTGTGACATAGTCTTCCGCGAAGGAATTCTCAAAGGAAAGATAGAAGTAATAATCTTTAGCTACCATAGCGTTACAGATTACGGTCTGCTCCCGGTGGCATACTAGTGGGCCACATTTTCCATACACGTCCACCGTCAGATCATAAGGCTCCAGAGCCTTTTGAAGTAACTTCACATACTTCTCTCTCTTGCTGTTAGTAAGGCAATGAGATACAAACCAAGCAGCAGCCTTTGTCTTGCTCTTTAACTTTTCCTTAAATCCCGCGTCAATTTCTTTCATATCTGTAAGCCAGTTCATATCTGTTCTAGGTCCAACAGGCATACCATCTTTGTCCCGTATATACACATAGGAATACACAATGTCAGAGTCCAATTTGTACGAAGACGTCCAGTTGAAGAAGCCATCGTACCAAGGCTTGCAGACCGGCTGATAAGTGGACGACTCCAAGTTGAAGAAGATGTATTTCTGATGCGGTGATCTCTTTTGTGGCAGCTCTGATTGTTTGGTGTACCACATGTTTCGTCCATTAAAGGCTATGGCATCGAATTTCGTGACGTCTCTGCCGAAAAATGTGCCGAAAAATGAGTGCGCCGTTACATAACAATTAGTGAATTCACAGTTATTTTTAATGAAACTTGTCTGACGTAGTCCCAAGTAGTCGAATGGAGGTCGATCTTTAGAAGTCCAAAGCAATATGTGCTTTATATCATTTTCTGCATGGTCTGAGGGCTTGGCAGTGTTGAAAGTACTAGCAATGCTCTCGATGAGATCCTTATTCCTCAATCGCTCTGCGTAATTCGGGTCTGCAGCAGCACCTGCTTCCAACACTTCCAGAATTAATTTCTCATCGACTTTAGTATTATAGTTTTGGATTGAATTCGCGTATATTATAAAGACGGGGAATGCAAAACATAGCAATATGAAGAAAATTCTTGAAAATGCCGGATTTTTGGTGGGGCCGATTTGGGATGTCGCAAGAAGAGTATGTTTAGTCATGATGTTGTTATGATCTTCGAAAAATTATTTAATCATTTTAAGGTCATTATTATGTCTTATTATTATTGTCTTATTATTGTCTTTTGTATTATTTAGATGCCTTCGTTTGATTACAAAATCTTGCTTAAATGATATTTGACCGGAATACCCGTACCAGTTTTGTGTCTTGAGCTGGAATGAGAAAATATAATGATGAATAGAAAACCTTACAAACTACGTATAATATTTAGTTACGCACTAGGGTTTAACAAACTAGTGAAGTGAAACAGCTGAATTTGAATAAGGCTGAGCTAGGTTTAAACAAAACGAAAGTATATAAATATTTCCTATATGTAATCACAATCAGAGCATGTTAATTCGCTAAGCATTATATTGCCCTTACTGCCACGGTATCGTATACCATAATTATTCGCGGTGTGCGACCAAGGACGCTGCCTTGTGGTATTTGTAATGGGCTCCGGACATCTCATTGCGACCGAGTTACTGGAATTTTTGCAAAATGCCTTGACACCATGGATGAAGCATCATCAGGCAGATCTGTAAATCGAGATTCAGTGATGACGGTTCCCGGCAGGGGAACATGACTCGAACATAAATTAGGGCTTTGAAGCCCAATATTTTGCATACGAACCACTAAATTGCAAAATGGTCTTTGATTGATAAACCATAATATTTTTGAACACACACTATAGGTTCAACGAGGAAAATAAAATTACATCCCCACTTTAGGTGTAGCGGAGGTACCCCAAATAATTTTATTTTCAAGATTTTATTGTACGGTTTTGCCGGCGTAATTGATTTATATACCCATGCCGAATTACAGTTCTCTAGTATTAATGGTTACAGAGCTAAGCCGAAGACGGACGGGCGGACGGACGGCCAGACGGACATGGCGAAACTATAAGGGTTCCTTGTTGACTACGGCTCATACCAATGAGTTTTTCGGAACTAATACGTACGGATACTTTTACCGTTAGCTTTCCGGTGAAAAAAAAAACATCGTGAGGAAACTTTTCCCTGGGTTAGAAGATCAGATGGCAGTCACTTTCGTAAAACTAGTGCCAATGCCAAATCTTGGGATTAGATGTCAAAGCGGACTTCGGGTGCCTTTAGGGCATAACCGGGAATAACGCTAGGAGGATGATGAATCATTGAATATATCGCTGTCTAGTGCCTATAACATAAGCTTTATTGATAAATGAGATTGAGCTAACTATTGGGCTAGTTCCATGTGTGTAAGATTGTCCCGTAATATTGATTCATTTATTTATCATTTATTAATTGTATTGACTCATTAAACTAACTTGGCATTAAACCCGCGTTTATTTTTGTGCAACTCAAATTAAATTAAAGATAATTAATTACCCGTGTGGTGTCGGGTTAGAATTTCATCACCCCCTTTCTTCCCGTGGGTGTCGTAAAAGTCGACTAAGGGACCAGGGTGTGTTGTGGGCGATGGGCTAGCAACCTATCGCTGCAATATCACATTTTGTCGATATTTTATACCCACATTTATGCTAAAAGTGGCGCTGGAACATACGTTTCATGTGCTCTGCCTACCCCTTTTGGGAATAAAGGCGTGAATGTATGTATGTATAAGTAATATTAAATTAAATTAATTCGCATCCGCAGCGTCTGTGTCTTCTCACTAACGTTCGTCATTCAAATGTAGCACCGAGCGTGACTAAAACCGTCGACACGACTACCTCTAGTTCCAAACAGTGAAGGTGTTTCATTCATGATGGCAGTACGTTTATATGTAAATAGATAGCAGGACGCCTACCTATATGGACAACATCAGTGTTGCTGTGTTAGTTTAGTCATGATATATATTCTCATATGCATGACCTAGTAAAATTGTAAAAACCGTTCGTTTAATATAAACGACAGAAGTCACCCGTTTAAGTAGGCCTACACTGGCCTATACGTGTACTAAAAGCACCGACCGGACATCGCGGCATACCATGTCTGGGGTGCCGATTCATATTCATATTTATATTTATTTTCTTGCTAAACATACACAATTATAGTTACATAATAATTCTATCAGGTCACGCGCGGGTACGTTTATATCTACCAATGATTTAGATTAGATACATGTAGTTCTGTTAGATTTTATATATATGTAGGTTAGGTTAAGCATGTATTTGGTATACTTACTCGTTAAAAACGAGCTTATAAAAAAAGCTTTTCGATTATTTACGTTGTAATAAATAAATTAAATGCTGTTATAAATATTATCAACAGTAAAAATATATTTTCAAACCACATGCTCGACAATGCCGAATTATAGGTCATGTAAACCCTACCGAAAGCAAGACATTAAATCCCTTGGTATTAGCCGGGTTATAATGTTGTACTGAATTTCATTATAACCCGCTGGTTAATAATATGATTTCACTTTTCATAATTCTTATTACTATATGCATAAAGTTTAATTTTGCTAAACACAATTTGTCCTAGGCCATGGCCTACTTGATTTGACAAAATAAATGAAGTTTGCCTCCGTGTGAACCCCGGTCCGGAGGAGCGCGGTGTTCGAAATTCGAATTTCGAATCTAGGACCACGGCTTGTGCTTTCGAATTTGGAACGTCGCGCGCCTTCATGTGTTCACGCGTGACGAACAAATCGAGTTCTTGTAGGTGCCTATAGAAGATTTAATTTCAAAAATAATATTGAAAATGTCGAGTGATGAAAGTGTTTTGACTCCTGAGTTTATCAAATTAGATGCCATAGGCATTGTCAACAATCTGCTGCCAGAGAAGTCAAAGGAAAAATACCTAAAAGCCTACAACGATTTTGACAAATGGAAAGCTGTAAAAGGCGTAAAGTCTGTGTCTGAATCAGTGCTTCTGGTCTATTTTGGATATTTGTCAGCTACAAAGAAGCCAAGTAGCCTGTGGTGTATATATTCGATGCTGAGGGCAACAATAAGTGTCAAACATGACATACAAATTAATACATATGCCAAGTTATAGGCCCTTTTAAAAAGGAAATCGGATGGACATCGAGCAAAGAAATCAAAGATACTTACGACACAAAACGTGGAGACTTTCTTGAATGAAGCCCCCGACCACAGTTTTCTTGCTATAAAAATGAGTACAACCTATGAACCTAATTGTTGATTGAATTTATCTCTACACTAAGTATTTCTCATTTTATGTTACGCAGTAGAAAAATTAAATTCGAGTTTACTACCTACATATTTAATCGTTAAAACATATACAGCCTTGGCCAAAAGTGTTGAGAGCAGTCCTGTATTTTTCATACAAATATCGAATTTGGAACTGTTTCCTACCTATCTTTGTAACAAAAAAATACAAACTCTAAGGCACCTTGAATGGTGTGTTATAAGAATTGTACAGACAAGTTATAATATCTCGCTTTATGTGAGACTCGGTTTTTTGTCTTTCGTTTCCCTGAGGCCGCCTTTACACCTGTAAGTTTTGCTTACGAAAGTAGGGACGCAGCCATCCATACAGATGAATGAGATGGAGATCTCGCTTTCCCGCTCTATTGTATAGCGGCGTCCCACTACTTACGTAAAAACTTACAGGTTTACAGGTCGCCTTACATGAACAAATACTTTGAGTAGTGATTCAATTTTTTTTATTAATACTTTTTATATTCTGCGTCATCTGATGTTTTTTGTAATTCGGAAATAAGGTTTTATTTAGAAGTTATATAAAAATGAAGTCGAGCTCAAAACTTTTGGCCAAGGCTGTATATATTTTAATTATAATATAAGTATACATATACTCGACCCTCGACCATATATATACCTATAATACCTAAAGGCCCGTAGAATAACTACTATCTCAATATTACCTATTCCTACCTACATGTAGGCAGGTACATAATTATTATGAGTAAATTGTTTACTTACTTAATTATGTATTATTTTGTTAAAGGTGGCCCTGATTTTTGGAGTGAACGGAGCTTGTCGTGGAAATGAACTCTTGAACATAAAAGTCAATGATATCGAAAAACATTCAGAGTTAGTACTTGTAAAATTGCCGGATACAAAAACAAATAGAGAACGGTCATTCGTAATTCGTGAAGACCATGCCAAAATAGTCCAAAAGTACCAAGCACTACGCCCTGCTAATATAAACACCAACAGATTTTTTGTAGGCTACAACAATGGCAAATGTACCAGGCAAGTCATTGGCAAAAACAAAATTAGTGGCATGCCAAGAGACATTGCTAAATACCTGAAATTGGAAAATCCCGAGCTCTACACAGGCCACTGTTTTAGAAGAACATCGGCGAGCCTATTGGCTGATTCAGGAGCAGACATGGCCCAAATAAAAAGACACGGTGGCTGGAAGTCTGACGCTGTAGCAGAGGGCTACATAGAAAATTCTATAAAAAATAAAGAAAGAACGAGCTATCGTATTGGTGAAAAAATACTTTTGAAACCATCGTCTAGTATTGATGATCCTTGGACACCTCTGCCACCACAGCCATCTTCCTCAAAACACATCCCATCCACATCAAGCTCACTGCCTGAAAATCCACCTTCACCAACCTTTACGGTACATCTCGACCCTCAGACGCAAGTATCCGAAGCTATGAAACGCAACTCAAATAAACTCCAACTCAACCTCAATAAACGTACCAAATAAAAACATTACCTTATCTTTCCATAATTGGACTAACGTGTCTAATGTTACTATGTACTTTTAATTTGCTAAATAAACATTATTTATCTACTGAGCCTGTTTTTTTGTCTCGCATAAGGTGTGAAAAGTAGAGTATACACCTCGGGGATAAGACTGTTTTAGTCTTGGGCGGTTGAACCCCTCACTGCACTCAGGACTCAGTCTTAATTCCCTCGCTTCGCTCAGGAATTAACTTATAACTCCCTCGCTACGCTCAGGAGTTAAATTATGAGTCCTTCGTTACGTTCGGGATTCAATTCGCTCCCGTGACATAAAACAGTGCTTTATCCCCTTAGTGTATAATCTACTATTACGTCACACCTGGCCATAATGCGAGTTTTACTGCACGCTGCGCGTACGGGAAAACTCTCATTGTAATTCGTAAAGCCCCAGAGCGCATATTTATGGCCCTCACCTTCGGTTCGGGCCACAAACACCTGCGATCTGGGGCATTTACGAATTCACCGCCCTAGTTACGTAATGTACTATTACGTCACACCTTGCCATAATGCGAGTTTTACTGCACGCTGCGCGTACGGGAAAACTCGCATTGTGGCCAGGTGAAGACGTAAAATTTTGTGCTCAACACGGGTGGTAATTCGTAAAGCCCCAGAGCGCATATTTATGGCCCTCACCTTCGGTTCGGGCCACATACAGTTGCGATCAGGGGCATTCTGCTACCCTAGTGCCTTGGAAATTGGGACGTCCTAGGGGCTGTGGCTAGAGGTCATACTAGAGTATGGGATGCCAAATGTGTGGATACCCCATGAAACTCTCCCGAGTGAAATAGCTTACGCTAAGCGACCGGTGGGGCACCCTATGTTACGGTTTAAGGACAGCGCAAACGTGACATGCTTTTTCGTTCGACCCCATGAACTGGGAACAGAAATCTCAGGATCGAGACCTTTGAAGAAAGACCCTTTATGATGGATCGCCTTGTTTGACTTCTCGTCCCATAAACGAGCATTGAGATACCATCGCGCTGCCGCGCCTTCAACAACGCTGTGTAATTAAATTTTAGGTTTCATACAAAGTAATTTAATATTTACTTGCAGACTATTGTAAAAGGTCTTTTAGAGTTAAGGAAGAGTTACCGTCAATTTTTGTCAACTACGTCAGTACCTTAAACGTTGTGCGTGACAGCATTGACAGCTTATTAATAAATTTAGCTCACTGGTAGTGCAATTGCTTATTACGTACAAGAAAATAATATTTGGTTATGAATTAAGAAGATTTTACACTGGTTTAACTTAAGTTAGTGATTAAATTTCGATTATTTTGAAAACGGTGCGAGTTAGGACATACGTGGGTGAGGACCAAATTCTTGGCCAGTAGTTAGCCTAATTAATTGATAGTAGTTAAAAAGTTCCGTTGTGACATGAAAATTAGCCATACATTTTCTATGGTTAATTTTCGTGTCACAACGGACCTTTTTAACTACTACCAATTAACGACGCTAACTACTGGCCAAGAATTTGGTCCTCACCCACGTATCTTTGAGAAATTATATACATAAGATGTAAAGAACCTGCCCTTAAAATTAAAGCAAATGTATAAAAACATCCTGTATATGCGGGCATCCCTGTCGCTCTCGTATTGGCCTGACACTTACGCACGTGCCGCACTTCAATGGACGCTGCTTAAATTATCATTTATAGATGGACGGAACGGGGCAAATCATCACCATCATTGGCCACACCGCCAATGATGGTGATGATTTGCCCCGTCCCATCTTGTAGGGATTTCGTCAGGGGCTGGGATTGCCGCTGCTGACACAGCTAAAAACCTCAGGCGGCGCAAATATGCGGCCACTGATTCTGCCTGCATGTTTGAGCCGTTTGGTCCGGAGCACACGTAGTTTTTGTGGAAGGAAGTGGCGACCAGACCCTGTATCATGGTCGGCCTTATCACGCGATAAGTGACAAGATAGGAGCGTCGACCCGTTCTATCGGTGTTAGCCAGTGACGGACGCTCTATCCTGTCACTTATCGTGTGATAAGGCCGACCATGATAGGGGTCAGAGAGCTAGCGTCTATCGCGCAACGGATCGACATTGCTATCTAGAGCGGCAACGCCGCCACCTTTATGGAGACCTTGCCGCACGGCACAGATTTAGAGCCGGTTATTTATTTGTAAATATCTTTGTTATCTTTTAGACTATAGTCAGTATGGTAAGTAGGCTAGAAATATTCGGTTACGTTAGTTTATAGTAAGGCTAACTATGTTCACAATTTTATGGTGACTTCTGTAAACGGAGGAAGTGGGGTTGTGGCATTTGGTTGCGGTAGTCAAATGTTATGTAGGCCCGCCTCAACTTGTATCATCTCCTCATGGCTATATCTACTCAGGTAAACATTCCAATATTTGACATGTTATTGCCTAACTAGCTTCTGCCCGCGACTTCGTTAAAAATTACCTTTATCTTTTGAATTGAGATTCTTAAACGATTAGCGGCCTGTAAAGAGTGGTGTACCTACTCACGTCGACAGACCGATCAACGTTAAATATGGCGTCGGCAGATAGAACGATAATTCCATAGAAACTTGTTATTTTTTTCCATACATTCAGATTTTAACGAACACTGCTAACAATTGCAGAAGATTTGGAGCAAGGGTCCCTTGGAATTGCTTTGAAATCCCTATTAGTTTATTCATTAGCACTGACTTACCTGTATTCACGTGTATTTACAATAACATTGACACAATTTTGGTGCCTCACATGATGTTACTGCCGAGTCGCTCACACAATGCGGTTATCTTTATAGATCAATAACGATAACTGATACCACTATCTTCATTGAATTTTAAATGGTGTCTTTTGATATCACATTGGTCATCATCCTCCTAGCGTTATTCCCGGGTGTGCCTCTAAAGGAACCCGGGGTCCGCTTTGACGCATCCCAAGATTTGGTATAGGCACTTATTTTACGAAAGCTACTGCCAGCTGACCATCCAACCCAGAGGGAAAACTAGACCTCACGATGTTTTCCTTCACCCAAAAGCTAACGGTAAACATTCCGAAAATATCCGAAAAACTTATTGGTATAAGCCGGGATCCGTACTTACGACCGCTGCTTGACAGCGGCATGCCTGAACCACTAGGCTACCGTAGCTTAACATTGATATTCATTGAAAATCAGCGTCACGGAGTATGTCTTGCGGCTCACTCAGTGATATCAAGTGGAGTGATCCCTTTAGTGCCAATATCATTATATTTATTATGTTTTTATTTGCACTACTACGTATTTGTCTTTTATTTTATTTCATGGTAGCTTTAGTCCGCGTGAACTTCCATATCAACTGCCATCCTCAATATTATCCCTTTGAGAGATGATTTTCTGTCGCTCTCGCAAGGGAGCTAGAGAGAGCTCGCGTGCCGTCTTGTGCTAGCCGAGCTGTGTTGGCGTTAGTTAGTGTTGCAAAAAGTCGACTTGTGTACTCTAATTCATAACAATAGAGGTGAACAGTAGGTGTCAACTATTATTAGGCAGTAAAGTGTCAAAACCTTGGGACGTTGTTAGGCTAAGTACAAAATTTACAATTTTGGCATCTCCTACCGACTCTGACCTCATCTATTCAGGAAGTCGATAAAAGTACAGACACCAAAGTACAACAAAAGCCACTTCGTCCGAGGGACGTTAACGAAAAAAGTTGGCCAAGTTAATTAGAAAAGTTTGGTACGTGCACCCACATAGACCCGCGTGGAAAACCGTGCGTGTGCCGAATTTTTCAAGGTATTGATACTTCTACTTGATTGCAATTCACTGCTTCTAGGATCGTCTATTCTTTATAGCACGCTGTGGTGTAAAAATCCATAGCAAAAATCAGATGCAGCGAAGTCATTGGTATAGATTAAATTATTTAAACTAAGATCATGAATGACCATTGTACTGAGCTCATGAATGGCCTTTGTTTACGTTCAGCACGTCCCAATTTTGCAAGAAAAAGGTTAACGCCACATAAAACACAATAAACATTTTATGTGGCGCTAACCTTTTTCTTGCAAAATTGGGACGTGTATTCATGAGCTCAGGACAATGGCCATTCATGAGCTCAGTTTAAATAATTTAAACTATAATGGATGATATATTAACCTTCAAGACACTTGTGTTAAAATAAGTAGTTATTACTGATTAAACATATTTTTTGCAATAATGTGTTATTGTGTTTTGCAGGAATTATCTCTTGATATCTTATTGACATGAACATACGAGTTTTCTACGTTTCTCGAACCGGTTATTGAATGTCTTACCTAGAGACTGCCGTTCCCACAGTAAAACTGTTACTATACAGTTATGCAGGATGTACCAAAAATGGGGTGTGAACCGCGCAAGAGCATACTCGTATTCGTTAGCGCATTGCGACTCCAAATATACATTAATTTCTTATTTTTTAATATTTGTATTTACAATGATATTTTTGTTTTTGTTTACATTTCAGTGTTTGTTTTTGCTGACATTGCTTGCGTATTACAACATTTCCCCGCGAAGTTGAATGGTGCTCTCACCATAAACCCTCTGGTTTATTTAATTTTAAACCGCTGCGCGCACAGCTGTGTTATGAAAACAAATGTTTTGTGTATGTTTTTTTGAAACGCGGGTGACAGCTTTTACGTTTTTGATGTCATACACAAGCAATGGCTCCAAAAACAGAAACTGTAATGTATACCAAATTAAACATTTCAATGTTAACAAAAACAAAAAAAATATGCATTTTTGGAATCGCAGTACACTACTGAACATGCCCTTGATAATATTTAGTATTCAGTAAACTGTACTTATTTAAAGAAAAAAAACGCCGTTCGCGCTGCGTCACGTTCTATAGAAAGCTGCACTTTCATACAACTTGATGTTGTACGAGGCAAGGCGTCGACCGGAGACCAAGGCCTACGCATTATCGTAAAAAGACCAACACGGGAGTATGAGTTTGTGTCAACATTTTGTTGTTTTTTTCGGAATTTAAGTTGTCAAATCACTTGGTAGGTACTTAAAAATGTGGATGACCGGACGAGCAACAAAATGACACTAAAATCGCAATTTTTCAGATCTCGTGGGTTGAAAACTTGACACATCATAATAATTTTGAAGGAAGCTATCTTTATTTATTAACTTTGAACATAAGACCGTACCTTTAAGTGACCTTACTCTGTAAACTATACTTTACTGCATGCCCGTTCCAAGAGTTTTGTGGGACCATGTTAATAATTATATTAAATTTATATGTTCCGTTTAATAAATAAATAAATAAAATAGGTCACACTGATGGCTGGATACCTCTAATATTTTTTTTCAGTGTTGTGTTCCTGGTTGAGTCGCAAGAGCTCCCGAGGAAGTGCTGTGTTGAGTGTGTATCCTGCATTTGTCTCTTGCTCTCAACACAACGAATCCTTAAATCAATAAAGAGTCGACAGCGGGCTTGTAATTCTTCTGAACGCTGTCAGCCTACCATCATGCGGGCCGTATGCTTGTTTGCCACCAACCTAACATAAAAAATATATCGGTAGTCAGAAGTTTTTGTTCATATCTGTGTTTAGGATGTCAGCGATGAAGTAATTGGATGAGGCCGCGGGCGAGAGCTGCAAATCTACTTACAATCTCTTTGTATTGACTATCGCGGGCAGGGAGCTCCGAAGTTATGGAGCAGAACAATTTTGGGGCTATGACCAATGGAACTTAAGGGCATACGGAACGCAAAGGTATGGGAAGGATGACGAGAGGTGCGAAAGGGGCGGAGAGAACGAGCCCGTACGTGATTAGAATAAAGACTGTAATGGAAACCAAAACGAAACAAAATGCAAAAAAAAAACAAATGCATATTTGGAATCCCAAAGCGCTATCGAATATGCCCTTGCTCGGCTCACGCCCCATTTTTGTTACACCCTGTATTGTAGTTGCACATAAGGACTAACTTTCGTACTTAATTCTTTATAGGAAATTTTGCAGGAGGAAGCAATCATGACATAATCTATAATCAAGAAGACAGCTTCCACGTTAAATAAACACGAAAAAATATTCAATAAAATAATTTATTTTTCGTTAACCTCGTTGGTAAGACCCCACAAGTACAAACTAAGCATGGTAGTTCAGACCTGATAATGAAACTGCAAAGCACGAGTAACTGCCTAATGTACTTACCCAAGTACAAAATCTTCATTCCCCATTTACTGGGTATTTTTTTAATCTCGGGCTGAAGCACTATTCTTGGTTTGTACTTTGTATAGTACATCCTGCTTAGATTAGGGACCCCTGACGGGTATAGGCCTCCTCCATGTCATTTCTTTTTCTCTGTCATGTCTGTCATGACAGAGCAAAATGGAATGACATGGAGGAGGCCTACACCCGTCAGGGGTCCCAAATCTAATGTGAAACACTTAGATAAACAAGCAATCATTACATAATAACAGGGAATTAATAAAGGCTTAAATAAATAAATAAATAATAGTACATCCGGCAGATATGAATACTGCTATTGAAAAAACACACTTACGAGGAGAAGTGTAATTTTGTTTTATTTTGATTATTTCCCTGAGGTTTCGTAGCTCCGTGTGATCGCTTGTGTGCCCGGGGGCCTCGTAATGGCATCAGCGAGCGATAGGCACTCTCTGGGATCGTATCCGGGGATTTTTATCACAAATGCGACCGATATAAGTATACGCACAAGTACAAGTGACTACTTACGGGGAGCGATTGTGGTTAGAAAACAATTTCACGGCGTGCATAGTAGGCGTGACCTTCACACATCTGTTTAATGGATGAAAGGTGTTGTATAACGAATTTATTATGTTAACAAAATATTTAAATAGTCAAAGGGATGGCTAAACAATCTTGGCCATGTATAAACTTACAAACTTTATATTAAACTAATAATCAAAAGTATGAAGCCTATAAACAAATGAGTGTCCTTACTATATATAATATTTTAGTATAAAGCCATTACTCTGTAGTACATTACTAGGGCGGTGAATTCGTGAATGCCCCAGACAGCAGGTGTTTGTGGCCCGAACCGAAGGTGAGGGCCATAAATATGCGCTCTGGGGCTTTACGAATTACCGCCCGTGGTGAGTACACAAAACAGCGTGCAGTAAAACTCGCATTATGGCCAGGTGTGACGTAAAATACGTTTTAATAATAAATGAATAAATTAATGTATTAGTAGTTTCGACTTACAAGTTATTACCAGCCAATCCAATACTTAGGCCAGGGAAAAAATAGGTTTCCTTAGCCATTTGGTATTTTTTTTAATATAATAAATCAATACTAATATTATAAATACGAAAGTGTCTGTCTGTGTGTTACCTTTTCGCCCTTACGCCGCTGGGCCGATTTAGATGAAATTTGGTATAGGTTTCGATAGAGGTAGCCTCGGGGGACCTAGGATAGTTTTCACCCCGGAAATCATCTCCCAATGGGGTAGATAGGGGATGCAAGTTTGTATGGGGCTATGATAAAAACGAGTTCCTCGAAGCTAGTTCGGTATACCATACTTTTCATCCATTAAACAGATGGGTGAAGGTCGTGCGTCTATTCGTATCTTGGGCTATCACGTGTCAATACCTACCTATTTGTGTCAACAACGAGTCTACGTCAGCGAACGAAAAAACCATAGAAGTCTTTTAGTTCGAACATTGAAATTGAAAAAGTTTATTGAGGACGTAAACACATTACAAAAATAACATTGAGTCAGTGGATCCCAAACTAGGCCAAGCCTGTATCTTGGGATCCGTGGAAGACGATGCACAATGATTAATTACACGTCTTGGTAGATAAGTATAGACGTTGTTGAAACAAAAAGTGTGTTTTAAACATTCAAGGCAAACGTAAATAATTAATTATCACTAAAAGAAAAGAAAGAAAAATTAAATTAAATTAAAGTAAAATAAAAGCAATTTGTAAGGGCGAGATAAAAATAGACAAATTTACATTATTATTAAGATGCAAGTGTGTGTGTATGTATGTGTGTGTGTGTGTGTGTGTGTGTGTGTGTGTGTGTGTGCGTGTGCGCATGCCGGGTTTTAGGCACGTGTCTGAGTAGGTAGGCAAGGAGCTCGCATTCTATTGTTTTTTCAATCGCTGGTCTACTTGGACTAAGATTTCGCTCACAAATCTAAGCATTGATACGAGTAGAGATTTACTTTTTACAAGCTTTAAATTAACTTTACCTGTTCGTATGTATCTAAGTATACGAGTATAAATAAATTGTCTTTCATACAATCCATTTATCAGTCACTTGCTTCTATCCGATTTAGCTGTGGGTATTAGTAAAGTTTGGATGACAATTCAGTATTATGGTACCATCGAGCTGATATGATGATGGAGACAGAAGGTGGCAATGGGAGTTCAGTATTTAACCTACGTAAGCCCGTTGAGTTTGAGTCTCAATTTGAGTAGTTGATGATGGTATAGAGAAAAGTACAGAAATAAAAGCCTGGAACAAAAATGAAAATTTTGTCAGAAACTTACATTTGTGTGTTACATTCACTGGCTACAATTTCGCGGTCGATGTCGTGGTACTCCCGCCAGTGATGCGCGACTTCGAATGATTTGCCTATTCGAATAATTAGCGATTACTAATATCAGTATTCGAATTGGAAATTAGTTGTATACTAATGCTAATAATCGAATGATGACAACTAATTAGTTGCAACTAATCGTTGCTACTAGTACCAAACGATAACCACCGTAAGCGTGACTGTCCGTTCATTCTATATCAATGATGGGCGAGCTCTAGTTACGGTGGTTAACTGTTCGGGCTTCCGGAGCGAGTCAGACGTTTTTAACCGACTTCAAAAAGAAGGAAGTTATATGTTTCACTTTAATTATATTTTTTTTATGTATGTTCACCGATTTCTCTCTCAGTCAACAGTGGACCGATTTTAAAAAATATTTTTTTATTCGAAAATGGATACTCCTGAGATGGTCCCATTGTCACCAAGTCAGGATCTGATAAATAAGTAAATATAAGACAATCTTACGCAAGTCGACCTAGTCCCATTGTAAGCTCAGTAAGTCTTGTGTTATGGGTACTAGACGACGATATATATAGTAGATATAAATACAAATACATAGAAAATATCCATGACTCAGAAACAAATATTCATGCTCATCACACAAATTTTTGCCCTTACCGGGATTCGAACCCAGGACCTCTTGCTTCGAAGGCAGGGTCACTACCAACTAGGCTAAAGCGGCCGTCAAAATCTGATGATGGGATCCCAGGAAAATCAAGGGCAACCCTCAAATTTTACAGGCACGTATTATGTGTTTCATGTATTTTCTAAAACCCATTCAGGTATTAGCGTCTGGTAGTCATCTGTTCATGTTGGTGGATGATGGAAGGTACAACTCAACGGTTAGGAGTTGGAGGATTTTTATAAAGGAGGGGAATAATACTTAAAATGTAGTTTAACTATATTTATTTATGACTTGCACAACTTCTGCCCAAAACTCTTCTAAATTGTCTTCAGGTACTCGATTGATGAGGTACCTGAATGTATCAAAGCCACACACAAGTTGAAGAAGTATTTCCTACGTATTACATGCTGCTAAGAGAATAAACGAAGGACGAACTGGTGATCTCAACTTTACAGACATTTTTGAAAAATTGGGATTAAGTTAGCTATATCATGAAACATTTACCAGTTCACAATTTTAACCGCAAGTTTCATTCGGTTTTATTCTATTTGGGCCACTCGCCAAGTAGTTTTCATTTAGATGGATCGGTTGTAGTGAGCTGAGACCGGATTCAAATGACTCAATTTCTTCAAAGCCTCAATTTCATTTTTCAATAGCTATCTCAGTTCTTCTCTTCCTAAAAGATTCGATATTCAATATAGAATATACCAATACCAGCGCAGAAGAAATCAACTAATCAATTTTGTTTTGTATTTATTAAGGAATAACATTAGAATTTAATTGTAAAATATTCAAATACAGGCATCGATAGACCCAATGATTCGTTAGTAGTGACAGTGACATTAGCTACTAATGTCAACGTCAAGTTCGATTCATTCGGGCACATTAGATTAGCTACTAATGTCAAAATTAGTCGACTCGGGCGGGCGACCGGATCGAGAAGTATTACTAATAATCGAATGATTTTCGAATTAGTTGACTTAGTTGAATGATTATAATAATCGACTAATCGAATTAGTATCATTCAAAGTCGCGCATCATTAACTCCCGCTAAGTAGACGAAATCGCCTAGAGCGTGAATCGCGTGACGACATAACGCATTGGCATAACAGTCTCCTAAACGCATTATCTTGCAGAATAGACTGTCCATGAGGCGATGGAGCAAGCTGCATGAGCCTACATCAGCCAATAATAAATATTAATAAATAAATAAATAATAACTAATTGTAATTCAATAATTTTAATTGTATGTAACTAACACTAAAATTAAGTTTTTTCTTAATTTAATTTTTCTGTAAGCTACTAACAAATATGGACAAGTATCCGAATTAAATGATTATGATTATTGTAGGGTCAGTTCGGGTAAGTGCGCCACCAGGTAAAGTGCGCCTCATCTCATACATCATTCAGTCATTTAAATCAATATCAACCACTAGCACTTACCCCGGGGGCGCACTTTACCTGGCGGCGCACTTACCCGAAGTGACCCTACTTGCATTGAACATTGCAGGTATACAATGCATTATTACATTGCATAAAACCCCTCAATTGCTTACGCAAGATATCCTTCACATTTAGACTCATTGGAACCCTCTCAGAGAGGAATTGATGACTATGCAAAACAGTACAGTCGGCAATAATACTAGCACCAAAAATTCAGTATTTAACTGAAACTGATTCCTATTTCAAAGTTAATTACCAAACAACGAAATGTCTAAACGGGGCAAGTGAATTAGTATTGGAGCGAGTGGCTTACGGGCGGCCGCGACAAGTGCCTAGTAATGGTTACCTATTAACCGCAGACTATACGTTGTGCAGGGTTGTCAACTCGGAAAAGTTTTATAAAAATATATTTATATACAATTATTTTTGTAGTAGCCAAACTGGCAAAGTACCTCCAGCACCCACACCGCCGCAGGAATAATAAACCCACTAGGTACTTGTTCTTTAGGTATGGGGTTGTGTTCCTGGCTGTAAGTAAGGTTGCCGGAAGATGTGCTGTGTTGAGAGTGTGTCTTGCATTTGTCTCTGTCTGTCAACACAACGAAACCTGAAATCAATAAAGAGTTAAGATTTAACTCTTCGTGTGAATGTGGGCTCGATGAAGGTTTGTGGGATCGCATATTTTTCAACTGTCCCAGGTTTAGTTACTTACTGTACGACGTATTACCAAATAAAATAACACGTCCTATAAATTTCTACTGGCTTCTTTGTATAATGGACTCTCCCATAACTGCTATTCTTTTAAAATACAAGTACACAACATTAGACTTTAAAACATACTCCACTGTGATTTGTTTTCGTATACTAAAAAAACGAAATCCCCATTCAGTAATTGTTCAATCTGGCATTGATAGGACTATTTTTGTGAAAAAGCAATTTAGGGCGGCTTCTACCTATTTATATAATAAAGCAAACAGAACAACGAAAATCTACAACAAAACATACGCTGAATGTAAAAAACTCATTACAATATGGTTAAAAGGCAAACATTACGCAGAAACCGAATTAATCCTGCGTTGACCCCTTCTGACCGTTTTTTATTCTTAACACAAGTTCATTCTGACATGTAAACTTTTGTTATCACACACTCCAGCAACCACACACACACACACACACATACACATACACACATACACACACACACACACACACACACACACACACACACACACACACACACACACACACACACACACACACACACACACACACACACACACACACACACACACACACACACACACACACACACACACACACACACACACACACACACACACACACACACACACACACACACACACACACACACACACACACACACACACACACTCACATACACACAACAGCCTAAACCTCCCTCTTTGAGGGTACTATTTGTAATTTGTGAATGTAGTTTAAATGTAGTAGCTAGTTAATTTATTTTTAACTTAATAACATCTTTGTATAAAAGAGCAAATGCCTCCTAACACAAGTGCCATACTTAAAAGGAGGATCCGACCCCATTGTGTACCCGTTAAAAAATAAATGATTTTTGATTTTGATTTGATTTTTGAATGTAATTTCTACTTCTCTTCTCAATTTTAATATATTTCTAATGATACGTTTTCCGCTATATCCGCCATGTTGGCATGATTAACACTCTGTCGGTCCACTTTCCCGCTCTTTTTCATAACGTTTGTAAATGTCATGTGATTGTTATGTCCATACCTAATTTTTATTTGTTTTAGGTTTTCGGACTGATCCTTCCCCAAAAAATGACAAAATTAAAGCGAACATTCTCCTCGTGTCAAAAAACATAAACTGATATTGTCAAATCCACCTTGCTAAAACAGCAAGGAGCCATACTTGAAAAGATAAAAATAAAGAGTTGGCAGTGCGCTTGTGATTCTTCAAGTGTCACTAGTGTCAGCTTAAGATAAAGCAGGCAGTAGGTACGCTTGGTTACCACCGTCACTGTATAAAAAAAGGTCGACTTAAACATCATAATGTCCAAGCGGAGAAAGCACCGGGTAACTGGCGGGCAAGTGAATTAGTATTAGTACTGGAGCGAGTGGCTTACGCTGGGCGGGCGCGACAAATGCCGGTAATGGATACCTATTAACCGCGGACTTACGTTACGTAGGGTTGTCGCCTTGTTTTTTTCATGATCAATTCATCATTGTTAGCCTACATTTGTCCCACAGCGGGGCACAGGCTTCCTCTCATGGATGGCAGGGAATGGGCTGTATGCCCCACGCTGGCCCTGTGCGGGTTGGACACTTCACATTCATGTGAAGGCGAGGTGTATTCAGGTTTCCTGACGATGTTTTCCTTCACGGAAAAGCTAAAGGTAAACACCAAATGATACTCCGTGAATATGCTCCGAAAAACTCATTGGTACGAGCCGGGATTCGAACCCACGACCGCTGTTTGACAGCCGCATGCTTGAACCACTAGGCAACCATAGCCTTTTCCTACTTCGTTTTTTTATCCATTCCATTTGAAGTTATTTAAGCAGCACAGGCCTTGACATTCGCCTGTGGTAATGGCTGCAGCCACACTTCCCATTGGGTGGAACGATTCGGTCTTTTTTTATTCGAGTGTTTTTCTGACTACCTACTTACATTGTTTGATTTGTATGATTGCGAGACATTTCATATTACTTATATTATTATTTGGTTGAAATCATTGTTTGATACCCGCCAGTGAAATCACATTAAATGTGCATTTCTGCTGAAACATGTCTGTGTATGTATTGTAACCGGTTATTGTGTTTTACAATTATGCGGTAATAAAAATGCAATCAAATAATTCCTAAATCAATCCATAATACTTCCATCCATACTAATATTATAAATGGGAAAGTGTATGTGTTTGTTTGTTTGTCCGTCTTACACGGCATAACGTAGCGACGAATTGACGTGATTTTTTAAGTGGAGTTAGTTGAAGGGATGGAGAGTGACATAGGATAGTTTTTATCCCCGAAATCATCCCCTTAGGGGGTGGAATGGGGGGGGGGGGTAAACATTTGTATGGAGCTGCGATATAAACGAATTCCACGCGGACGGAGTCGCGGGCAGAAGCTAGTTGTTTTATAATTAAGAAATCTCATCCGGAAACGTTTGTGTGAAATACGTTCCGTCTTTATCTTTAATCAACAAATGAATGTAAACTGAAGTTTTTGAAGGTGGCAACCCTGTAAACAAGACCCTCCATCCATTACGCGGTTTCCGACGACGACGCAGCACGCAGCCACTTCTGAGATCAAAGCTACCTGTCTTCTTTTATAAAACGCTATAAGCGTAGCGAATAAACATGGGGGTTCGGACCTTTACCGGCGTTTAGGGCCGAGGGTTGAAAAAAGAGGATTTTAAAAGGTTTTATCTATATGAACAAATATGTATAAACATATCTACTATGTCCAGTTACGCTCGCCGTTCTACAGGTTTCATCTTAACAAATATGTATTTTATACCTGATCTAACCTCCCCACTTACTTATTTATTACACACAATTTTTAATTTATTATTATTTTTTTTTACCATGTTCTATAATTTTATAAACCATCGTAAGATCCGGCTCCCAAACGGTTTGTTTTCGACTACGGCAGAGCAGAGGAATGCTTAAAGAATGTTAAAGAATCATACAAAATTCCCACGACATACCACAAGTCGTATCATACACGTGAACTGGTTAACTGGAGAAACGCCGATTTAGGTAGTGGGCGGCCGGCGAATTACTGCAAAAATAAGTCTTTAGTGATCTATACCAAAATAAGACAATACCACAAAGGTCAAATTAAAGGAACAGCCAAGGGTCGTATCGCTTCGTTATCCCGGTAATCCTGAGCAAAACAATGGAACGCTCTCAGGGAGGCTGCGAGTTTTACCGGGGTAATCTGACATCGTTTACCGCGAGCACTTGTGACGGCTGAGGCTTGACTTGTCATGTTTGGCACAAGTCAAATACTTTTGGAAAACAAAAAAAAAAGAAATGAAAAAAAAAACTTGTATGTATTGCAAATCTTTACGTCACACCACACCTGCACGCTTACCATGAGTTTGACAATGACGGCTTACGCTAACGAGTATCGAGTTTTCTATCTGTGCATCCCGCTCGTACTGTCAAAGTGCAATAGAGATGCACAGATAGAAAACTCGATACTCGTTAGCGTGAGCCGTCATTGTCAAACTCATGGTAAGCGTACTGGATATAATATAAAGAGGTGATTACCGGCCGCTTTGCGTGAGGAAAAACCCAATTCCGAGGGTAGACTAATGTTGTAGTGAAATATTGTCCTCATAAAGGTCAGTAACAAAGAATGCCTCAGTTATCATATCAAATTATACCAATGTCTTCGACTCGGACGGCAAATAACTGCGATCTGCGACAATCTTTATTTTACCGCTTTCGGCGACTAAGCATTGAACCAAATATTTCCGCAGAAAGATAAATTCAAAGTTATGTCAACGTCAAAGAGACTGACAGGAAAAAGAAACTGACTTTATCTAAGCAGATGAGAGAAGACCTCCGAGCAAAACCGAAATACTTCCGACCTCAAGCGAGGCGCTTGGAGGTCGAAAGTATCTTGGTGCTAATTGACCACGAAACACTCCTTTAATGCCGCGAATTTCAGCACACGTGACCAGCCGGAACATGCAGCTTTTCGTGGGTTTCCCTCTAAAGATAATAGCTGATAAGATGATAGCTGTGTCCAAATTAAGAATTTGCGAATTCTGCCTTGTTTATACGTTATAGGTACAAGTATGCGTTTTTGTAAAAAAATACCAATACTATCTTAATAAACATGGGGAAAAATCGCAAAGGCAGACTATACTTACCTAAAGGGACCTATTGAAGCCACAATGCTACAAGCATATTTATTAAGCGAAATGCATTTAATGTGTGTATTGCCATCCACAACCGTCATAGTTGATTAGATTTTAATGAATATTTTCACGCCTACACCGGCTAAATACCTACATGAAACCATTTGTAATATTGAGACATCATATTTTACTGTGTTCTATGCAAATAAATATGATTGATTGAGTTCATTGATAAAACTGAACCTTGGCTCGCAAATTTTCTTAATAAAAAAGTTTATATGCTATTTAATATCTTACTTCGTCTTGAATGAACACGCACTGCAAAGGACAGGACAAAATAGAAAGTTTGAGACCTTAGTCAAAGGAAACGCTGTAAAACCGATCCCATCAAAAACATAGATGTGAAAGGCTGCCAAGTTCGATCTATGGGAATGCTTCGCCTATAAAAGAAGTGAGATCTGAATAAGTACCAAGTTCCATAAAAATACCTCAATTTATAATAGTCAGAGAAACGCACACCGGTTTTTTTAGCAGTTTCCTGATAACATTTATTATTTTCAGTACTTTTTAATGATGTTACTTGGCAAGTTTTCACACACCACACACCTTCTCAATGCAATGAATCGACACCTTTGGACTGCAATGTGTCAAGTATATAATTTTCTATTAATACTTGCCAAGTTACATCATTAAAAAGTACTGAAAATAATAAATGTTATCAGGAAACTGCTAAAAAAACCGGTGTGCGTTTCTCTGACTATTATAAATTGAGGTATTTTTATGGAACTTGGTACTTATTCAGATCTCACTTCTTTTATAGGCGAAGCATTCCCATAGTATCGAACTTGGCAGCCTTTCACATTTATGTTTTTGATGGGATTTCATTTATTTTTGTTAGGTGTAGGTTCTTTATTATTTTTTTATCACTTTTGCTACTAAAACTTAGTGTATCGAGTGACCTGCTTTGCACTTCGTAAATCGTGGGTTCGGTTCCCGCAACAGAGACACACAGAGTGGTGAACAGTTTTATTGTTCTTGTCTTTAAGACAAACATGTATTGTCTTAAATTGGTATGTATCTAAATTTAAATAAGTCTTATCTCATTTCCACTCCATACCTACTTATAGTAGAACAAAATTACACATTCGTTGTTTTCCAAACCGACTCACACTTGGCCGTTTTCAGATTTTTACTTTATTTCGACCTAAAGACAAACCTTCGAGCCAAATTTCAGGTCGGTACGACCATTGGAAGATAGACCCATTTAGTTCATTATGAGTTCATAGTAGAACAAAGTTACACCTTCGCTATTTTTAAAACTGACTCACACTTGGCCGTTTTCAGATTTTTCCCTTTACTTTGACCTTAAGACCTATCTCCATGCCAAATTTCAAGTCAGTACGACCATTGGAAGTGGTCTAGGTTTTTGATGAGTGAATCAGTGAGTGAGTCAGTGAGTGTATAGTAAAAATAGCGATTTTCTGACGTCAATATCTCAAGAACTGCTATAGGTAGAATAATGAAATTTTGTATTCTAGACAATTAAGGGGATGTCAACAGACACTCGAAATTTCATATGCGTAGATAAAATATGTTTTGAGTTATAGGGTGGTCGAAATTGGCCCGAAATGGTTGTGTAATATAACCCACGGCCGGTGTGTCGCTTTTTTTTGTCGAAATTGGCCCGAAATGGTTCGTGTAATATAACCCACGGCCGGTGTGTCGCTTTTTTTTGCTCGAACTTGGCGGACACACTGCCGTGTGTCTAGATTGGCAATAAGAAACTGTTAAAAGTTAACATTGTTAAATAGGAATTCATCATCATCATCCTCCTAGCTTTATTCCCGGTTGTGCCCCGAAAGGAGCCCGGGGTCCACTCTAAAACCTAACCCCCAAGATTTGGCTAAGGCATACTTGTTTTAAGAAAGCGACTGCCATCTGACCTTCCAACCCAGAGGGAAAACTCGACCTTATTGGGATTAGAGCGGTTTCCTCACGATGTTTTTAAGTATTTACTTATCTATATAAGTATCTATATCGTCGTCTAGTACTCACAGCTCTGCGTTTGGGACTATGTTGAGTTGTGTAAGATTGTCCTCAAATATTTATTTATTTTATTATTTATTTATATAGACAAATCGCCATCGCTTATAAATCAAAATCTCAAGTCGCCTTCCTATTGGAATCGGAGAAAAACCGACATCTAAGGATTAGCGCTCTCTGTACATTTAATTGAAGCCACATTTTAGGAGTTATTTAGGGTCAAATGTGGATGAAACCAGGATAAAGTCACTATACCATGTTAACAGTAGGTAATCGCTCGGTAAGTGTATGCCCGGGTCTGATGTATCGATGTTACCTGATACGTATTTTCATGAACAAAGGAGACATGTTTCACGTAATTATTCGAACGCACTTTAGTCTGCACGAAACCAACTTTGTCATTTCCCCAGACAAATTAGTAACCAGAGTAACATTTCTCTACTCTACCTGACCATACGTATAATCTAAATCTACTTAATCGAATCTAATCTAATCCAAGAAAGTTTCCATTTTAGGAAATTCCCAATAGGATTCAGAGAAATGAAGTACTATAGAATTTCGCAGTTTTTGAAACTTTCCGTGGACACTTCAGTGTTTTTATGGCATGAATATATAATTTTGTGCGTCACTATCTGTTGTGACAAATTGCATGGTTTGAGTGAGCTAACCCTTAAAATACTTATTACAAACACCTTAACCCGCAGTTAATAAACTCCACACTCCACAAAACCCAGCCCTCGATGAGCCGAAGCGCAAACAATTCCCGCCAAAAGGCACGCGCGCCGATTGACCGGAAATAGTAGCGGCTGTATTTACAACTTCCGGCCGGTGACGGGGAAACAATTAATAACTTTTATCGCTTCCGGTGGCGAAGTCCCGCGCAATTAGCCGGGCTATAAAAATCTTCCTGATTGGGAATCGCGCCCTTTGTCGTTGCCACTTTATCGGCACATATTACACACGGGCTTTCATTTTGCTACCAGTATTATCAATGAGGAGATATAGACCTCCGGATCGCTAAATTTAAGTGGCAGTGGGCGGGGCACATTTCACGTAGAACTGATGGCCGTTGTGGCGGAAAGGTCCGTAGTGGCCAGAACCACCTACCGGAAAGCGTAGGATTGATGACCTGGTAGAGGTAGCGGGAGTCCGCTGGACGCGGGTGGCGCCGAAGGACCGGTCACTGTGGCACTCTTTGTGGGAGGCCTATGTCCAGCAGTGGACGTCTTTCAGCTGATATGATGATGATGCGACTTTAGTTTTCCCTCGAATAGGAAGTTCAGGTGGTAGTCGCTTTCGTTAAACTAGTGCCTAGGACAAATCTTATGATTAGATGCCAAAGCGGGCTCCTTGGGGCACAATTAGAAAAGGAGGTAGGAGAATGTTGGTGACTCTTTAGAATGTATTATGAGTAGGTACTATGCGAGCTAATGCTGATACAAGACTTAAGTTGCAATTACTCCATATACTTGAATGGGTCCAGCAACAAAATTAAAAAGTTGCATGTGTCCACAGGAATGCCTGCACACTTTCGCATACAAAAATGTTTTAAACCTGTACGATTAACGTAGCGGTGTAGAGGTGAGTTTTTTTTACGAGATATTATTTAACTTTACATACGAGTATTTTTATATATTGAGAGTAAATCCGGGAGACATCAGAATCCAGGAGTTCAATGTTGTAGGAGTTAAGTGTACACTCCCTTACATAAGTCGGTAATGTAAGCTATTTGTCGTAGGTACATTATCGAAATAACCTGTTACTGATAATAATGTACATATACTTACTACGACGACGGCCTACATACAACACACAGTCGGATTCTACAGAGCAAGTCGTTTGTTACTTTCTGCAGTTGAACACAAATCTCTACCTTTGCATATTCCCGACCCGGCCAAGCGTGAGTCGTTATCAGTCTTCAGGAAATGAGATTTTTGTCTACCCCCGAACGAGCCTGTCAGCCTGTTTAGCATCAAGTGTATCACTGAACGGAAACTCAACGAAGTCCATTTAAAAAAGATCGCGATTAGAAGTTAATTACTTTACGTTTGCCTTTGTGCAAGTGGTTCGCAAACGATGGACTGCGGAACACATGAGAGAGTTTCAATAAGTGGTTTATAGGAGGATATTGCAACATTCAATTTGAGAAGTTATGGTAAGGATTGTAAATCGAAAGTAGCAAAAATGTGTAACAAGCCGCAATCAAACACTAATGACACGTCTATGAAGCCACACTCAAAGTAAAAGAGACAAAATCATTTGACAGTAAGGTATTCTTTCCGTTGCTTTTCATTTTTCAAAATTCAAATTGTTCAGGTGTTGTAGATATTTTTGTGCCGATACATGTTAATAAATATTTGAAAAACCCTTGTTTAGATACTTATGTACTAGTTTTCAGTTCCTAACATATTATTGAGAGGCTTCTTCGGATTAATATGAGAGGTGGCATGTGTAGACATTTTTGATTGAAATATCTGTTCAGATGTATATGTACTACACCTTTCTTTGTACCTACATTTATTTTTGAAGCTATGGGAATGCTCATATATTTATGAACTCTACCGTACATTAGAGTACCTACTGAAATAAAAAAAGAATACAAATTCATAAAAAATAAGTTTTCCTTGCCTATACTGCGTAACAAAAAGCCCAGCCGTATGGTCTTTAAAATTTACAATTTCAATATTACGATTCATTATGCAAACCGCAACAATACTTGATTCCTGTTTCTACAAAATTAACATCACTGCAGGGTAATAGAATAAAACATTTTACAATCTTACACACATCGACCTAATCTTAAACTAAATCTTGTACAATTGGTAACAACGTCATACTATGACTATTATATTAGCGGCGCACACTACGCGCACGCGTAGATCGCTATCAGATCAAGACACTATCCCATTTGTGATAGAAATACAAGTTCAGTTCAGTATATATCAGTTCAGTTCGTTCCACATTCTTAATTGGAATATGACAACCTTGCCGTTTGTAACTAGATTGCAATATAAACCAGCGATATTAATGTAGAGTTTAGATTATCGAGCAATAGTCGAGACGTCGCAGGCTGCAGATTAAACAAATATCACCCGAGCGGCGCCGTAGAATAGAAATGTATAGAAGTGGCGTGAAAAAAATCTGATTTTTGATAAAAGTGTCGAGCATAATAAAAAAATGTGTGCTGACAGTTGCTCATGGGTACTTGTCTTTTCAAATGGTCGCTTAGACCCTCTTAGACCATTCATCTGTCATTTTCTCATGCAATAAATGAAACTCAGATCTACTTTACAAAGCGTTACGCAATCGACCAACTGGTCGTGATCGAACCAGCGTCTCTGGATTGCTGGTCCACTGTCAAACAGGATCCATAAGGCAAATACAATAATTAATTGTGTCTTTTTCAGATTCTAATCAAAAAAAAATTATATACTTGCATGAATATGTTGATTCAAGAATGTGGAAAAATAATGTATGTCTGCTAAAATTACCTACTATTTCTAAGGCTAAGTAGGCTCATATTTTTCCACGATGCGATTTGAACTAGTGTTTATAGAGCAACAAATGGAACTAGAGCACAACAAAAGCCAAAATAAAATGAAATTGTGAAGTCTTGAATTTTTAAAAGAGTTTCATTATTATTCTGACAAACAATCTTATGAATTGTATGAAATGCTGTACGAATAATGTCTATTGATTGTCTGCTGATACATATATATGATACATGGAATATTTTTTGTCATTATCGACGACAAAAACTAACTACAACGTGAAGGAGAAACAGCCGGATTTTTAACATTTTTTTTAACATTCCGTGCTAAATGTGTTAAATATTCCGTGCCACAAATTAGTGGTGTTACTTTCGTAGCCCCTATCTTCTGAACAGTTTACCAGAAACTATCAGCCGTGAAAGTATAAAAAAAGAGTTTAAGAGGAAACTAAAACGACATTACTTAACATTAATAACATTAACACCTAAGGCATAGCTGAATGTAACATTTACTGACCAAATTAGTTAACTCTGAACCATAAAATGATCACACAGACAAACTGTCCCGACAGTTTTGTGAGACCATGTTAATAATTAAGTTTCTATATTATGTTTATAGCTACGGTAGCCCAGTGGTTCAGGCATGCGGCTGTCAAACGGCGGTCGTGGGTTCGAATCCCGGCTCGTACCAATGAGTTTTTCGGAACTTATGTACGGAATATGATTTCATATTTACCGTTAGCTTTTCGGTGAAGGAAAAACATCGTGAGGAAACCTGCATACATCTGCGAAGAAATTCAAAGGTGTATGTGAAGTCCCCAATCCGCACTGGGCCAACGTGGGGACTACTGCCCATTCCCTCTCATACATGAGAGGAGGCCTGTGCCCAGCAGTGGGACATGTATATAGGCTGATGATGATGATTATGTTTATTAAATAAATAAAAATATAAATAGCCTACAACATGCGTAAACTAGTTTTTAGACGAAAGCGCCAACGAGCGCAGTGTCCATCTAGCGAGATCCTGGCACTCAGTGTTAAGAGAAGCTCACTTGTAAAGCTTCCTACATCTGCAGCAACGCCGCAAGCTTTCGGCGCGTAATGCCGAGCAATATCAATACTGCAAGGAACCCGAGAAATGAGCGCCGCAATAATATTGGTGCTGGCATCGATTGTCGGAAATGCCGGGAGATTGGTTCTGGAGGATTGATGCTCATTTTGAATCTGTATATATTTTCTAAAGTATATACAAGATGATAAGATAAGATAAGATTCATTTATTGTCCAGAACTGTGTACAAAAGATCACATAATAAATATTAAAGTCCACCCAGTTTGCCCATTTCGGGCGTACAATAGTAACTTATTACATTACAACAGCAACATTATTTAATCTAAACATACAAAATTTTCATTAATTATAAAAACATTTCATTAATAGCCATTCTTTGAGCTTTCTTTTAAATTGAATCCCATCTTGTGACTTGATATACTCAAATGAATGATTTATTTTTAATGCCATTGACATATGAGCTCTTGCGAAGTATAAAGCTAGAAGGTCTAACGGTCTAATTTATATGTGGTAGGTTATGTCCCCCACTTCACCGGGCGGTGGGGCGCGCAGATAGTACACACTAACATTAACGGTATAACTAACACTGAGCAAATTAAATTAATACTAAGCATTGTACCGAGTATGCTGGAAGCATTTCCTCGCTGAATTGCAATGCTGATGTGCTCCGCGTGAAAGCCGCCAGCTCGTCGGTCACCAGTTATTTCAACCAGACGTTTCGCGAATTCCTCAAATAACTTTTGCGCCCTGGAACCCCATGGACCGAGGCTCTCGACACACTTTTTAAATTAGGATGTAGGATATTTGGTCAGTGTTTATGCATTCAGAATTTCTCCTCTCCACTCGTAAGGGAGATTCGGCAATCCACTACTCACGTATTTAAGAGCTGCTGTGTAGGTGCTGTGTTGAGATTGGTCTCTAGTCTTAAGCTGTCGCCACAATGAATCCTGGAGTCGCAAGCGTCAATAGGTTACGGTGCCGATTTACCATCAGACAGGACATCGTCGTGTTGTATAAAAACCGGAACCTTTTTCCGTGTAAGTACTTGTAGTATAAGACGATATTACTTGCCAAATTCCATAGTTCTAGGTCAACGGAAAGTACGAGCGAGCGAGAGCATATTTTTATTAGGCATTTTTTCTGGTACTGGCTATTTGGTAATTTCCCTGGAGTCGAGCAGGGGAAACAATTATTCATCTCCGCGAGGCATGACGGGTCGTACTTAGCTAACAGGCCTTTTAAAAAGTCGACCAAATTAACATAAAACTTGAATAACTACCTAGTGGTAAGCCTGTAAGCACCTTACGTAGATATCCCTTTTTCAAAAGAAAAACAGTATTTTGGAATACTGAAACGGCAAATAAAACTACCATATCGTTATTGAACCTGCTCACACACGAGAATTGGTTGAGAAAAACGACCTATAGAGGAGAACAGTCTGACAGCCAGACATTCGGACATACGAAAGAACTAATGTGTTCGCGTAGAACCCTTCGATAAGCTCATGCCAGTGCCCCAGGTCTCCTAGCGTTAAACTGAACGGGCATTGAAATCCCCAAATATATGGCAAACCACCAACCTGGTACTGGCAGGCTCCGGCTCTGGTAGTGTCCGTCGTCCTGATGAGTTCTTCTGCTGGCCAGCAACACCACACCTTGAAGAGTCTTCCAAACACCGAAAAACCAACAATTCTGTCCGATATAGCACCGAGTGAATTTCCGAAATTAATATCGCAAGACGCGCGTGCGATCAATCCGAGCGAGCCGGTATATGTGTCGCGGAGGTAATGTGTGTCTACCCTCCGTTTCGCCGATAAGCAGTCTACCTTATATTAAAAAGATTACAATGCCCGAACATAATGTGAGTTGATTCATAACAATATTGGTGACTGTTTTTATCCAACGCAGATGTTTTACCCTGGATTTAGGAGTGCAAAAGCTATTTAATTTTTTACGTGGCACATGCCCATAAAGTGGCGATTACCACCCACTATGTATGACGGAAATTCCACTTCCTTGTCAACGACGAAGGAGATTTTAAATTATGTGCGCAGTTAGGCGGTAAGTAATCAATAAAACCTGAGACCGCATATTTATCGCTCTTTGCCTTCGGCTCGAGCGTCAAATATCCGTTATCTGAGACATGCTTTGTTTTACCGCCCTAGGTAAGTAATCCCTTTTATTCAGGCACGTGCATAATAGTAGGCAGTGTAGGTAGGTGATAATGAGTTAAGTAACATACATGCATGCATGCATGTGGAAGGCTTTTGCTTTGACACTATTTGGCTGGCTTCGCCCTCTGACGTTAGATATTGGCAGGATTTTGGAAGACCCTGAGGAAGAACCTTGAAGGCTAATAGTTGACATCTGTACACCTTTTTTGTTTTGACATAAGATTGAAAGTGTCAAGTATTAGGCCAGTGTCGGACACTGGGACGTTTACCTTATTACTATTGAGCTCTTTGTCCTGGTAATGCCTGTGTACCGTCCCAATAACGTAATTGTATCTACCCTCGTATTGTTTTTCTAAACGAGCTGTCCGTCTCTGCGGGCTAACGAACCATGCTCTAACTAGGAAACTGAGTTACGCTGCGAGGTACATGTAATAGATACCGTCTCAAATACGTCTTTGTAGCTAAATAAATATGTCGAAGTATACAGGCTGCTTTTTATGAGTATCGATTTATTTCCAGGCATTAAGCATCATTTATAGATTTCATTCACGAAAAATAAATAACCTCGTACCAACTTAGTACTTAGTACAACTAAGTAAAGTACTTTTTATTTTTCAAAAATAATGACTGTAGTGTAGTCGAATGTAGACAAACTAGACACTAACCGCCTTATTCATAAAACTTAAAATGCCTCAGCTAAATAAAATGTACTTTGTCCTTTTCTTACGAACACAAATGTCAAAGTGACAGATAACAAAGGAATTTTAACGCCATTTTAGTTAAAACAGGCTTGTAGTACGTTCATAATTACGGCCGTTTATGTGTGAGGGTAGTTCACATTTACATCAGGCTGGCCGCCCGGTCAGAATGAGGAAGTGTAAGGTCTGAGTGGACGCCCCGCTCAGAGCGGAGCGTGCAGCGTCCATATAAAACAAATGCAATTTATATGGACGCTCACTCAGGCCTTACACTTACTTACCCACTTAGTCGTCTACCAACCACCCAACTTTGAGGTGCCCTAACACAATATTTTAGTACCAAGGGATACTATAAGAAAATTATAGTACAAATAAAATATAGGTTTAACATACTTCAATTTGGATACTTATAAAAAATCCACCCTGTATGTAGGGGAGACGGGGACAACAGGACCGCGGGTCATTTAATAACTTATATTAAAAATGAGGATGTTATAGTGATTTCCTATCATTTTAGAAAAATAATAACGTAAATTAAAAAACATTTACGTTAACGTTTAACTGAGATTTTTTTAAATACATTAAAAAAATTCTCCGTTACAACAAACGCAGAGTTGCGAATCATATCGACGGACAAGACTTTCGATTAATTAAAAAGAGCCGCATTATTTGAATGCGGCTCTCTCTCATCGATTACGAGCTACGAAACCACAGACAGACACACAGATAGCCATTTTAAACTAGGTAAAACAGACCTTGGTTTCAAGTTTTCTCTGGACTTTGTTCGTTAAATATTAATTAAAGATAAAAGTCCAACTAACTGTATTCTCAAAAAACGCATATGGAACGTTAGTCCTAGTCACACTTGCACTCTTAGCAACAATATCAGTAGAATTATCCTAAACTCCATAACCTAATTACATAAAACAATTGCAAGTTCTGGGCTTAAGAGCAACGCGAAAACCAAAAGAATAAACAGACGCTAAGCAAAACTACGTTTACTAAGTTTGCCGTTGGCGATGTGACGTCACTCGAAAGGGTAGCGTCAGCAAAACGGTTTTTTCTCCTTTTCGAAATAAGTCATAAATTTTCACACCATATTTTGTGCATCACTTCTTAAAGTTTTGCCTTTACCCATAGTTAAACCTCAGATTTAAACAAAGCGAAAAACGGACCGGCAAACTTAACGCGAACGGTTAGTAACACCAAATTTCACATTCTTGTTGATAAATTTTTCATCGCCACCCTCTGATTGCTCGGCGCGGCGGGGCCACGCAATATCCAGATTGGACTTTTACGATAGACCCGTTTGTGCTGGATAAAGTGATAAACAAATGAATGCGAGAAAACGCCAAACAGGCGTTTAAGGCACTTTTACGAGATTTCTGCGAACTGTTGATGTTTAAAGGGTTGTATTTTACATTTAATATTTCGATAGGATGTGCATTTTAGTCTACTACCGTGGTTTGTTGTTGTGGATTTTCTAAATGTGAGGTAATTCAGTTGAATAGAGCTATGTAATGCATATGTATGATTTACACTGACAGGCGGATAAATTCCGCCGAGGAATTCGTCCGCCTGTCAGAGGTATTGCAATAGATTTTGTATGGAGCAGCTGGGCTAGTAATCCTAGCGGAAATCGGTGACGGAATTGGCACCCTGGGTGTGGCGAGCCCATTTGTAACGGGTGTCTCAATAAGAGTGCACTATTTTGATTAAAAATAACCTCTTTAATTAGGTATTCATCATTCTCCTAGCGTTATTCCCGGTTGTGCCCCGAACGGAGCCCGGGGTCCGCTTTGACACCTAACCCCCAAGATTTGGCTAAGGCACTAGTTGTTACGAAAGCGACTGCCATCTGACCTTCCAACCTAGAGAAAAGTAGACCTTATTGGGATTAGACCGGTTTCCTCACGATGTTTTCCTTCACAGAAAAGCTAACGGTATATATTCCGTATATGTTCCGAAAAACTCATTGGTATGAGCCGGTGTTCGGACCGACGACCGCCGACGTAGGTATTATTAGGGTAATTAATAGTCCACTATTATAAGAACACCCGTTAGAGCCGTACCATTTCAGATATTATTGCACGAGACTGTACACATGCCCCTTTATTACATTTAATATTACCATTGACTCTCAAGAAAAATGTCGGGAAGAATAAGAAGATAATCCATTAGTATCCCTTTAGAAAACACTTCCATGTAACATACAATTTAAGGAAATGAACGTCATAAACGAATATCTTGGAATTTTTGTAATGAAATGCATTCAAATACTGACTTTATTTGCTGGGTGATAAGAATTAGTTTGAATCGGTGAGGTTTTCCTGGTGCGTTGCGTTACTCTTTGTTCTCACTCGATTCTATTTTAGTACGGCGTGTCAAAGTGATTGTCACTGCAAACTATGTCTATAATTCTCGTAAGCATTAGTTGATGGAAAGTTACGAGCCTGTAAACTTTGGCGCCCCTCCCTTAAGACGGAGCTGGCACTCGTTGGGTTTTTAGACGGTAGTCCAAGGCTTCTGCCGCGGTTCCGTCATACCCGCCCTGCCTTCTCCCCGTGGCGGGCGGGATGCGTAAAAGCATTTCCCCAACGTAAAAAAAAAGGGATCCGTCAATCTGTTCTTTTGTCCAGCTGTTCAGCGGTTCTCAACCGATTCTCGTGAAATTTCACTGTTGTCGGAGAGCAAGCGCGCAGCGGAAGTAGGGAAAGGTAAAAAAGGCGCAGGCGCATAGTGCCGGATTGCTCGACATGCCGGACTGCTGAAGTGCCGGATTAGTGAGATTCTATTGAATTTACACTAGCAGTGCCGGCGACTCCGCCCACGTGGGGTTTGGTCGATTTCAAGTTTAATTTCATGTGGGCAATGTTCAATCTATTTCAGGTCCAGAACGCGCAAGGCTTTTGGCGGTTGGAGCCAGAGAGGCTGGTCACTGGCTGCATGCCCAGCCTTCACCAAATACCGGTACCTTTCTGGATCCGACCTCCCTTCGTCTGGCGACTGGTCTACGGCTTGGGGTCACAGTATGCACTCCACACATATGCCCTTGTGGCACAGACGTGGACCGACTGGGTCACCACGGACTATGTTGTCAAAAAAGTGCAGGCTGCTTTGCAAGACATGCGACTCTTAATGACATAATCCGCCGGTCTCTTGCCACCATCAATGTGCCTGCTCTTCTTGAGCCGCCTGGCATTGTCAGAGATGATGGCAAAAGACCTGATGGAGTGTCTCTGGTTCCGTGGAGTTTGGGACGGATGCTTGTGTGGGACGCTACCTGTGTAGACACACTGGCACCGTCCCACCTCCAACGGACTACTTCTAAAGCGGCGGAAAATGCCGAAAATCTGAAACGCATTAAATATAGAGGCCTCGGCAGAGAGTACAACTTTGTACCTTTTGGCGTCGAGACCCTCGGTCCATGGGGTCCCAGTGCGCAAAAGTTATTTGCAGAAATCGCGAAACGTCTGGTTGACGTAACTGGTGACCGAAGAGCTGGCGGTTTTCTCGCGCAACGCATCAGCATTGCAATTCAGCGAGGAAATGCCGCCAGCATCCTCGGTACAATGCCTCGAGGGCCTTTTTTAGATTTAACTTAGCTTTAATTTAATTTAGTTAATGTTATAGAGTTATCATCTTGTATATACTTTAGAAAATAGATGTTATTTTAAATTTCAATGTATACATCAAACTCGAAACTTAGTAAATTAGACGTGAAGCATAATTACGACGGATTATTAGTAAGGATTTGCGGTGTTTGTCATGGTAAATTGCTAAAAACAGATTATTATGTACTACTCAACATATGGATCATTTAATTGTAACCATAATAGATGTAATATTAAAGATGCCGTTTTTCCAAAGTTTCAATTGCTTTGGAAGTATTTCCACATATGAGCAAATTCTTAGTACGGGATCCAGCCCATGAATGTCTGTAATTCGCTATATTTTCCTCTACAATCTGAATGGAGCTGCGAATGTCTGCACTCGTGCCGTAGCCAATTTAATAATGCCGTCTTGTAAGCCGTTTTACATCCCCCACCACCGAGGGGCTATGAAAAGATTTTTCCACTTACCCCATACGGCTTGGCGCGAAAAGGGGGTTATTTAATGAGAACTAGTTGGCAGTTGGAACCTTTGTAAACGGAGGGGAACATATGTGAGTGTTCTTTTGTTGTGTGAGATTTATTTAGGCTATGTTGTTGCTAGGTTTGTTTGGTTTGAAAATCTATATGCTCTCAAGGGAAAAACACTGGTTCAATTCTCATAGAAACCCTAAACAAACTGTTCAGATCACGTTATTCTTTCGTTCGTTTCCATTAGGCTGTTCCAAAAGTCACATAAGATTTTAATTATGAATAAATCAGTTTTTTTTCTGTATCTTTAAATTTTTTCTTTTGGGGAAATGGTCATCACGGCTTTTCTAGGACGTAACGCACTTTATTTTCCAAATTTGCCGCGTACAATAAACAAAAAAAGTTTCTGAATTTGAAGCAGCGTTGAATACCATCCTTCAATACAAGAATACCATGCAACCGAAAACCAAATAAAATCACACAGACTCGCACAAATTCTTTCTCAACCCTTAAAAGAGTATCGTGTTCTCTAGAATATATCGCACATTTTCAATCAAACCCTCGTGGCGTCAGCTTACTCGGGATTGCAATAAACGCAGGGGTCGATCTGACATCACAGCTTCGCATTCCAATGTGATTTAAATGTGTGAACACACGCTTCCACTAGCGACGAGCGATACTGCTAAACCAATATTCATAATCATACCATGGTCTAACCTGCACATTGGTCCTGACCTGCGTGATGGGTCTTGGGTCCGTGACACTTTGAGAGACAAAAGTGTATAATGGCAGGCTTCATGATGTGGCTGTCATATTGGCTGAACACATTAATTTCTCCAGCACCACCGAACCAAATCTCTCTCTCTCGATACAAACGTAGTTTGGTTCTCATTTTAATCGGCATAGGTACTGGAATAGCATGTTTTTTATACTTAATGGGATCAGCCATATCATAGGTCGATAACTAGTTTTATTTGTTGCAACAGAAACTACTTTTTGACCTAGATATAGCGGGTCCCATTGTGCATAAGTAGAAAGTTTTATGGTACTCGTATTCTAGCATGCCGATTTAAAATGAGAATCGAACTAAGTTTGTATGGAGAGTCGTTCCCTTAAGGGCATGTATTGGAAAATTCTGAACGGCTGCCTTAACCAATAATAAAAAAAAAAGTTTAATCAAGCATCTACTCATCTCATCATCATTGAAAACCGTAACATCAACGCCTGTTAAAGTTACGGTTTTTTACCACATTCAATATCTCATAGAAGAAAATATGCATACAATTTCACAAATTTAGCCAATTATCGACGTGTCCAAAAGCTACCCGTCTACGGGTCACAACACTCTAGTGTTGTATCTCGTTTTCTCGAGAGAAGGAATCGTTAAAAAGACTTGAGGTATTCCCTTGACATTACCGATTATGTTTTTAATGCATTATTAGATTAATGTAGTAGTTTAGTTCATATTTTGTATTGTATAACTTTTGTTGACAGAATTATTGTGCGCGACACTATTCGTATCAAATTGGAATTATTTGAAATGCAAAATGTAAGTGTCACATTAACCGTCAGGGCGGTTAGTCACCAGCTTACCTCCTTCAATACAGAGCACCATTATAAAACTACCCGCTGTGCGTACAGGTTGTACGAATCTAAGGGTCTACTTACACTAGGGTCAAGGTCAGAGTCCGATATAAAACATTTTGTGAATATAAATAAGGCTCAAGTGCCTTGTGTGATTTCCAAAGCCACTGTTTGGGAAGATCAAACGGGATTTAAATTTAGAAAGGTTAGGAAAAAGTGAATTTTTCTTTGGCATTATATCGTATCCTTTGCAGTTTAAAAATAAAGGTGAAAATTGAGATGTAAGATTTTAGTTAACCTGCAGGTCGATCGTGTAACGCATTGTACGCTTGTCAGGTAGATCTAAATGTCACATATTAGGAAAAGATTGACGATGACTGCCATTCGTTTTGTTTTAGACGAGTTCATCACTATGTTGCTTGCATTTACATTTACTGTCAAATTCTGAAGTATGAGGTATTATTTTAGGAATAAGTATGCAGGGGTCTTTTTTGCAAATCTTGACTGAATAAGGACTAAGTTAATAAGATGTTCCTAAAACAAATGATTATGGTTTTTTAAAGTACAGTTTTTAATGTCTGTTATGTTTAACACAGTTTTCATTTAATTGTTTAACAAAGAAATAACTTTTTAAACGTTCATATGGCTTTTTGTAGAAAGCTTACATTTTTGTTCCATGTTTTACGTCAATTAAAATTACATAAATAGTAAAAAAAGACCGGGTTGCACTCCGGGAGTGCCGGCAGAAGTGAAATCTCAATGACATTGTAACAGTTTTTCGATCAGGTCACGTGACCGTCTTACGTGTTTTCAATCTGTCGAATCTGACGGTCACGTGGCCTGTTGCGAGTTTAACATTTTTTCCCCATCACAAAAGTGCACAGCGCCGCTAAAGAAGTTTTCATTTAAAAAATATGTTCTTCATTATTGTTTGACTACAGTATCATTTATTCCGGAGAAATATGAATCCGTATATGAAGAAAACCATTATCTGCGGGGTATACCTCTATCTACTCGTATAAGGTTTTGCGGTCAATTTATGTAACTAGTGCGATTCCACATTGACACTCCCTCCGGGTTAACAATTTAATCCAGAGAAAATCAACTTGATAACGCAACAGGTTATAAATAACATACAAAACCAAAAAACACGCCATAGTTTTCCGTGTAATAAAGTATAATGTGGCATATCGGACACATTACACTCATTGTGTGCCCAAAAATGAGGGTAAAAACTCCTGTCTGTTTAATCTTGAACGATTTGGCGTTACCACTTCAAGATATGCCTTGCCAATAACATTACTGGCATGTAATTGTAAACTTTCTGCACCATAAACGAACAAGATCGGTGCCGATATATGTCCCAGTATCGGACACTCGATAGCGGGCGGTACCCTCATAAAACGGGATGGCGATGATTGTTTTTATCTTCCGCCTTATGTTCGAACCTTTCGGTCCCTTGAAATTTACTTGGGCGCCCGGGTATACTTGTTAGCCACAAATCACGATTCCTCACGGTATGTGTTTCGTAGGGATCAGCTAACTTTAATGGCGAGACCAAGCCGTACTAAAAACCAACAAGTACAAGTCAAGTGACAATTTTGTTTCGAGAATCTTTGATACATTCACTGCCAAGAACCCGCTTAGCGGGCGCCTACGCTGAAGGTGCTTTACGCTACTTAGCGGGAAACCCACGGGATCGGTTACGAGCGTAGCGCGAAGTGATTCTTGGCAGCTGCACCTGTCCTTGAAATTGTCGTCATTGACCGACACTTCAAGACCATTGCATAACAACTTGTATTACAAGTAGATACCAGTTTTCAATTCTTTTCATTATTAAGCCCATTTCCTAGTCTGGAAAGCTTAAGCTCAGTTTATTCAGAATTATTTTTTCCACTCCACTCAATTTCTCAAAGGTTTACTGGAAGATACCTCTTACACGGATAAGTTCGCCTTTCTGCCGATTTAAGGTATTATGTCTGTATTTTAACAGTATTTTGTGTACAATAAAGTATTTACATACATACACATACACAACAATCGTCTTAGAAATAAAATGGTTAGTTTTCAAACCTCTGACATCGTTAAGGGTTCAAAGTCAGTGTCGCCATAAACATATCTGACCACATGTTGAAACGCTGAACAGCTTGAACCACTGCAGGTCTGAAAGTAATTATATAGGTACTAGTTTATTATTATTATTATTATTTGTCGAAACAAAAACAAGCGATTCCAATTCAATTCACCGTGAGCACAAAGAACTGTATTTACTTAACTCCGTACGCGAGCACGGGATAACTTCGGAACACCCTGTACGTGATTCGTGCACAAATTCATCCTTTACAAAAACGCGGGAGCGCTATTCGGAGTCGTACGACATTTAACTGTTTGACTACCGCTTTAGCCTAGTTGGTAATGACCCTGTCTACAAAGCAAGAGGGCCTGGGTTCTAATCCCGGTAAGGGCATTTATTTGTGTGATGAGCACGAATCATGAGTCATGGATGTTTTCTATGTATTTATTTATCTATTATAAGTATGTTTCTCGTCGTCTAGTACCTTTGGGATTGTGTGTTTACTGATCTCTGTATCTTTACAGCACATGAGAATAGGCATGCTACCCACGATTCTTTTTCGATGCCATTCGAACCAGTTTTTAGAGAGGAACAAATGTTTGTATGGGAGCAACTACAATTAAAGTACAAAAATAGACTAAAATAGTCAAAGACGGACCTCGCTGGCATCGTAGAAAGAGTCGCTGGCAGCATCGGAAATGCTTCATGTTAATTGACACTAAATTATGACTTGACCGCTGTCTATATGCACTAATCCTTGCATGGAGAATTAAGTAAATTACTGTTTAGCCCTTGAAATACTGCGCTTAGGTGCACAGTTTTTTTAAAGGGGAAAGAATCGTATCAACAGAATTAAATATACTCTTGGACAATAAAAAAAGGCATATTTTTCTAAACTTTCAAGATCCATATCTTTTTATCCTTTTAAATAAATAAAAAAACATTATTGAAATTTGATGGATTACTATCCAATTAGCAACACTACACTATCAATTTTAACATGAGTCTACACCTCTTTCGTGAACATTTTCCGACATCACATTTCCATGTTCATTCATCAATTCACATTCAGGCAATTAGATTTGAAACCGGCACGCGGGGATTTATTAAAACTGATAATAATATGTTAGCATTTTTTTGCTTGTATTAGCAAATCGTAATTATATAAATAAACTGCATAATTAAATATTCAAAATCCTCATTAAATCTGTCTTGATGCCGCAGTACCTAAACAAAGTAAGAAGAGCGGTCATTTCCCTTATTTTAAATCAAATCAAAATACATATATTTATTTGCATAGAACACAGTCCATGGATTTAAGTGTTCAGCCGGTGTAGGCGTGCAAATATTCATTTATTATTATTATTATTATTATTATTCTTTATTTCAGGCATTGCCCATATCACAATACAAACATACAACATAATACAATAACACCTTAATGAATATAGCAAAATAAAATGAAATAAAATTAAAATAAAATCATTTAAATCGAATATTCAATTTCCGTAATGATGATACAAGATGATAAGTTGATTCAATTCAATTCAATTCAATTCAACATTAATTTATGAACAATACAAAGATTGTGTTGATAACGTAACATTAACTAAATTAAAGCTAAGTTAAATCTAAAAAAGTCCGCCGAGGCATTGTACCATAATTATTTACATTTCACATATTGTTTAGATTAATACTATTATATTTTCACCTCAGCAGCTCGAACAAGCATATTTTGCTGCGTGAAAACAGTGTATCGAATTTCAAAGTAGACCCGACCCCCAAAAAGCGGATAACAAGTGACACGTTCGAAAACTCAAATAAACAAGTTTAAATGACCAAAATAATTATACAAAGGAATTTGAAATTGAAGTATATTTAAATAAAAGATCTCTGAATAAACTCCGTTTTTCATAACAAATATTTATTATGCTAGCTAATTAAAATTTATAGTTTAAACAATTTAAATTCTATGAACGTATACCACAGATGCAGTTTCCGACCGCAAGCGCGGTGCCCTGCCCCTTTTAAAAAGTTGAATATGTTTGCGATTTTATTCTGTATATTATTCGTCATTCTTGCGTTATTGATATTGGTTTTAAATATAAAAACTACTACGATAAATCAATTCTCTATCTAACTTGGAAATATAGTGAAGCCAGTGACGTGACGAAGGCAGTATTTTGACAATTAACAGTATTCGGCTAGTTTTTGGTGTGCACGCGGGATACACGTAATATAAAGCTAATGCGTAATATGCCCTTTGTTTGTGATAAATGATACTGTTAAATATTTCAACAATATCTCGAAGATATTAGTAAAATCTGTGAACTCGTATACTTAGATACTGAAATATCCTTTGGTTTCTCGCGCCTTGTTTCGCCTTTCTAGTATTGAATAACGGCGCGGCCAGCGCTAAGGAGTTAAAACAAGCAGTACCTAACTAATGCCTAAGTTTTCTTCCTGAATAATCTTGAGACGAATAGGTACGTGATACTATGATATATTTTTTGATGTGAATATGTTCTCACTGCTGAGGTGAAAAGTTGTATGTGTTACTCGAGAGCAAAGTATTTGCATCTCGTGCTTTTGAGTCCTTCGCTGCGCTCAAGATTCAAACTTTGAATCACTCGCTACGCTCGTGATTCAATTTTAGAATCTTTCGCTTCCTCAGGACTCAAAATTAGCACTCGCAGCACTCGCTAACTATTGTCAGTTTGCTTTGCTGTACCTACATTGCTGGAAAATTAAATTATGTTGGAAATCCATGAAGTCAGGTTAGCTAAATAATTGAATTAAGGCCATATTCAAGTCCAAGAACTATTTTAATTACGCTATTTTAAAATGTCTACTTGCCGGCAACTCACTGAATGAAGGAGTCCATTTCGTGAAATCATCGAATTCTCAGAAACCGGGCAATAACATAAGAAAAAATTACACTCTCAAACACATGTCTTATGGTCGTGCGTAATATATCGAACGTGTCAGAATACCGGCCCTCCGTCCGCGATGAAAAGAGCCGGTGTCGATTACCTAATCTACTTTACGATTGTGACTCCTTTGAAAACTTTCTGTGAAGGCTACCTTTAGGCCCTCACTTGACACGTAACAAGTTAACGAGTCCCTTCGACAGTTTGCCTCTGTAATAGGGTTTAAATTTGATTGTATTTCAACCCGTTGTGAATGTGTTTTGCGATAAGTTTCGTGCAAAACGGCGTCTGATCTAAACACAGGTACAAATGTTATTAGGATTAAAGTAAACGTTATTTGTAGCAGAGCTGGTATTATAGTTTTCAGATAGTTTCTTCGCTGTACGAACAGGCCGGATTTTAAATGCGTTAGTTGAGTATTGAGATCAGCGGTAAATACTTAACTTAAATACTTACTTTGACCCAATAATAGACAGTACATTGTTCATCTTTATTTCAATGTATTAAGATTCAAGGTGTCATTTAGGTGGGTCAGTTCTGATAACTGACATATTTGCTTTTTTGCAGAAGCGACTGTCGTGTCATCTAACGTTACAACCATAAGAGCTCATTTATGAATTGTACCTCGCTTTTGTTATGCTTGTGATAAAATATTTCCTATTCTTACAATTTTGTGGGAATTTCGAACTAAATGTCTAATTCTATTAAAACCATAGCCATCGCCAAATGTCCGATCAGAATGGCTTTCAATAACTTAGTTTAAAGTAGCCCCGTTCCGTAATCCCCTTTTGGGGAGGCTATCTGAAAAGTGCAGGCAACCTATACTGGCCAGCAAACTACGTGTAATAAAGCTTTGCAGCTCCAAGTGGCACACAAGAAAATAGTATCAATTTATGGAATTGACTTTGGTTTTTACCCGACTGTCAAAGGAGAGGAGGGTTATGTTCTTCGAGCGTATGTATGTATGTGTGTATGTCTTATCGTTTGGCATGCCTTGCAGCCTAAACCGTTTGACGGATTTCGACATATGAGGCGTCATTGGATTCCTCTTAATCTTAAGAGTCAGATAGCATATATTTATAAAAAGCTGTTGGGTTTTTCGAAAAAACTGTTTATTTCACTTGTTAAAGAATCGATTGTCAGCAGTCTAGTGGTTCAGGCTTGCTGTCAAACGGCGGTGGTGGGTGCGAATCCCAGCTCGTACGAATGAGTATAGGAATGTTATCTACGGAATGACATTTGATATTTACCGTTAGCTTTACGGTGAAGGAAAATATCATGAAGCAAACTACATACATCTGCGATGAATTTCAAAGGTGTATGTGAAGTCTGCAATCCGCATCAGGCCAGCGTGAGAACTATGTCCGTACCCTCACATCCATGAGAGGAGGTCCAGCAGTGGGACATATATGACTGATTTATTAACACTTTCGCGACCAAGAACCCGCCTAGCGGGCGCCTGCGCCTGTAGGCACTTTCCCCTACATACGAGGAAAACCACAGGATTGTCTACGAGGGTAGCGCGTAGCGGTTCTTGGTAGCGAAAGTGTTAATTTTATAGTTAGTTAAAAATAATTTGTATCAAGGCATTTACTCGCCATGTCACAGAGTCGTCATCACGGTGATCTGACTTTTAATGAGGATCGTCCTTTCATCAGCATCACCATCATCATATCAGGAGAAAGATGTCCACTACTGGACCTAGCCCTCCCCAAAAGAGTGCCACAATGACCGTCCTGCGCTACCCGCATCCAGCGGACTCCCGCGATCTTTACCAGGTCCGTCGGTCCTCCTAGTTCGGTCTACCCACGCTGCGCCTGCCGGTACGTGGTCGCCACTGGAGAACCTTTCCGCACAACGGCCATCGGTTCTACGTGCAATTTGGCCCGCTCACTGCCACTTAAGTTTGGCGGATACCAACGCAAAGTCCATCATTTTGTGGTCGCCTTCTTTTTACCACTACGGTGGTAAACAATTATACTGCCTGCCTGATGGTAGGCAGACATCGTATCCGATTACACATTCACTGCCAAGAATCACTACGCGCTACGCTCGTATCCCGTGGTTTTCCTCGTACGTAGCGGAAAGCGACTACGGCGTGCCAGGAACACTGCAGGTGCACTGCCAGGAACCCGCTTAGCGGGTGGGTACCCGCTAAGCGGGTTCCTGGCAGTGAAAGTGTTAAGGCGCCGTAGGTTCATGGTCTTCTCTCCCTCTCACTGAGCATAAGCGTGAGCGAGATGGAAGTGCGTGCTCGGAAGCGCGCAAATCATGTTTTTAAATTTTAATTTTTTTAAATAAATAAAAAAGTAAACACTGATTTCCCTCAAACATGATATTGCCGATTTTTAGAAGCCATTTTAATATTTTTAGCTTTTGTTCGTAATTTGTAACAAATATTTTAAGTGTATTTTAGACCCTTTTAGACCTATGTTCGTGATTTTTTTCCGTCGAGCGAAAAATGCTTAATCATGTTTCTAAACACTGATTTCCCTGCAGAAAAGCATCAAGATTACTATTCGTATTTTTTTTTACCATATTATTATAAACAGACGCATTATATTGTTTCAAAAACACTGTTCGCTTAACTTCGCTGAACCTACGGCGCCTTAAGCACCGTAGCAGAATGTATGGAGAGGACGTGATGCATACCGGTGTCGTCACTCCCTAAAATGTAGTATAACAGCATCACCTCAACCCGTGGCACAGCGCAGCCGCCGCACAGATGCATACTCACTATGAAGCTAATTTCGACGGCCACCAATAGATGGCGCCAGTGGTAAAGTTAGAACGCACTATTGTTTGTTTCCCGTAACTTAGTGACCCTCGGTGCAGTGTCGAGATTTATTTGAGGGATTGGCTACGCTTCGCCGGAGCAACACCCTCCCCCGCGCCCGGATCGCACCCCACGTCAACCCACTGTCCGCGCCGCTGTACCGCTCATCAAGTTCCGACCAGCCCCGGCCTCCCACAAGCGGGTCTCACCGGGGTCTGGCCGCGAATGAGGCGGGTAAGGGCAGCCGCGCTGCCGCGATCGCGCGCCAAGCGCCCTAGGGAGCCCTAGACAGGGTAGAGGAGGGTAGAGTGAAAAATCGTGTGGGCTAACTACCCACACGAAAAAATCACCATGCCACCGCCGACCCCGCTCCCCTCGGGAGCCGCACCCGAGCGCATACCAACGCGCCCCCGGACCTTATGCCACCCGCGGCCTAGACGACGCATCCAGAGCCGCCCGCGACCCACGCATCCAGCAGGCGTTCAGGAACGCCCTGATCGCGTCCGCGGCGGCCTACAAGGCCGCGTCGACCCCCAGCACCCCAGGAACGCCCACCAGCGAGGGCGCTGGAGAGGCCCCGTTCCCCCGGCCGAAAGACTTCGTCCGGGAGATCGTCGGCCAGCTCGCCCCGCTCACCCGAGGAGGCCCCCTTTTGGCCGCCAAAAAGCCGACCGCCGCCGCGCCGCCCTCGCAGGCCACAGTCCCCCGCACCACCGCTCCCGCGACGCCCACGTACGCGGCCGCCACCACCGCGTCGGCCAACAAAAAGGCCGCGCCCTTACTACAACGCCAGACCGCGCCCCCTAAGCCCGTGTCGCGTCCGCCACCCGCCCTCGGAGCGGGCAAGGCGAGCTCAGCGCTCCGCGCAGCGCCCGTGTCGCGTACGCCGCCCGCCCTCGGAGCGGGCCAGGCGAACCGCGACGCAACACCCATGCCGAAGAACGCCGCGCCCCGCGCGGCGCGGCAAACACCGCGAACATCGACGCAGACTTCCCCGCTGTACAGAACGCCGCCCCACGGAGGGCTCACTGTGCACCGGACGCCCGTCACCATCTCGCCTCCGCTGGTGCAAACGCCGGCGCAGGCACCACCTGCGACAGCCGCGCCCCTCTCGCCACTGAACCTCCCCTTCCTGGACCTGTCCCCGATGGACGTCTAGGACGAGAGCGCTGAGGACAGTGACGACGACGACCGCCGGGATGAGGCCCCGACGACCACGAGGAGTACAGGGCGGTGCAGGCCTACCTCGAGGCCCTCGGGGACTCTTCCTGGTCGGCACTGCAGCCGAGAGATGAGATCTCCCTGAAGGTGTGCATCAGGGGGCTCCCCGCCAACACCAACCCACAGCACATCACAGAGGACCTGGTGGCGAAAGGTTTCGCCCCAATCTACACGCGCCACGTGGACTTTATACGCAGCTAACCAAGACAAGCGACCTCATCCCGGCGATCTACGGCGTCCGGGAACTACTGGGGATGACGGGTGTGGCAGTGAAGGCATGGCGCGGCAGGAAGGGGCCGGCGCAGTGCCACCGATGCCAGGCATTCCGCCACTCCTCGCACGGCTGCCGCCGCCCGATAAGGTGTGTCCGCTGCGCGGGGCCACACTTTGCGGGCCAGTGCGAGCGGCCGCGCGACCAAGAGGTGACCTGCGCAAACTGTGGCGGCCCCCACTCAGCTAACAGCCTTGCGTGCCCAGCTTTCCAGCGGGAGGCACGCGCGAAGAAGATTGGCACCGCCCCCTTCACCAACCGCCGAGGGCAAACCATGCCCCAGCCCGAAACCATCCAAGCCGCCGAGAACGCCCCTAACTCCCTCATGGCGAGAGCGAACGACGCGACGCCGTCGCGCCGCCGCCACCGTCAACATCAGACCTCCGCCGCCGCCACCCAGACCGCCGCCGCCTGCACCAACGCCGCACCAGCGCCCGTTGCAGCAGCACCACCCGGACCACCGCACGACACTGCTCCCCTCCCCCTACCGGCAAGCCAAGATGGCATTAGGGAGAGAGAGATAGAGCAGTGCGTGCAAATCTTGCAGAGCGTGCTCGGCGCCCTGCAAGAAGGAGCGAACCCTACCTCCATCATCCTCAGGGGACTGGCTGACCTGTATGGCTAGCCCCCCTGAGACCCACCGGACCAGACCGCGGACGTTCCTGCAGCGCCGTCGGCTCGCAGGTCGCTCGCCGGGCCTCTCCTAATGGAGTCCGACCCGGCAGGGCTCGACCTCGCCGACGGACGAATCAGATGATCCCGCAACACCCTGGACCAGACGGGCGTTACGCCCCCCCCCCAGCTCCCCGTCCGTAGTAGCGGACGGCGCCCGATCCCGCTAAAAGCAGCGTCAGCTGCGCCCAGCTTCTCCGTGCCCCCTACAGGGCGCGTGAGACATCCACGGTATTTATTTGAGAATCGCAGTAGAGGCTTGTGACGTCATGGAAAACGCCACAGGCCGCCGCCGCGATAGACCGGCGCCGGCCCGGGGGGAGACGAGCGGGGAGAGCGGCACACCACGACGCGCCCCACCACATCGCCGCCGCCACCCGCCAGCCAGTATATAAGCGCTGCGCGACCGTCAGACCGGAGGAGTTTAGCTAGCGGCTCGCCGTGTGCTCAACTCTCTCCCCTCGCCCTCCTCTCCTCGCCGCCACTGGCCGCTTGGATACCGAGTAGTCTGCCGTGGCTCCCGACTTCTGGCGGCTTGGTTCCCGAGTTTCGTCGAAGTCTTCCGCTCCCCTCACCCCTTACTGGCGGCTTGGTTTCCGAGTGTCGCCGGAGGAGTGAGTTGGTAGGATCCGCGTTATCCCCGGCCGCTTGGCTCCCGAGTAGACAGCCGGGATAACGAACCCGCTCCCGTGATACTCCTGGCCGCCTGGATACCGGGTAGATTGCCGTTGAATCCCGCTCCCGCCCCGAATCGTATCAGTTCGGCAACCGTGCCCCGTACCGTTAGTACATAGAGCCCCCGGGTAGAGCATAAGTGTTACTTATTTAATAAAAGGGCGACAAGACCCAGTGTTAACCATTAATTCAACCGCTGTTCTCATTCGCACCCCTGCTCCTGCTAGGCTCCTTGACGACTGAGTTGACTAGGAAACCCTCGATAGCCCTTCAGGCTGAGGGATATGTGTGTCGGGCTAAACCCGCACATCACAGGAGTCAGTACCGCACGCTAAATACCTTCAGTCAGTCACCCCCGTTGAAGTGTTTTAGTGTCCTTACTTGAACACTATTTATTAGTTTAGCTTGCACCTACCTAGTTAGGTCTAGTTCCGCTAGTAAATCCTAATAGTAACTAACTATTGTAAAGTTGCCAATACACGCTCTTAAAATACTTTACAGTACATATGGTGCCACTTTCCCGCATTAGTGCGGAAAAGAGCACTTTCCGTGCATATGTCGAAACTTTAAAGAGCCATATGTACAGTAAAACGTTGTATGATACACGTGCGAATAGGTAATTCGCAACTCGTGTCGATTTAAAACACTCCCTTCAGTCGTGTTTTAATTTATAACCACTCGTTGCGAATTTCCTATTTTCGGCACTTATATCGTAAATAACTATAGTTCAAAACTCTAGGATTCGATTAGGTCTGGTACTGAAGTTTCAATGATATCCGTTTTCTTACGTCCAAGAGCGCAATAATGCCGCGTATGGATTTATTTATGAATCGGGCGCAGCGGGACTCATAAATATCCAATCTGGAGATTGCACCGCGCTCCGGATTAGTTCTGAGCTTGAGTGTACTTTCTACCTTCGTTCCTAAGAGGGGCTTTTTACTGCTAGTAGACCGTAGAGGGGATTTGATCGCTTTGAGATTGGGTGAACCGCTACAGAGCTACAATATGGTGCTAGGCGCTACGGCGTAGCACACGTACCGTTTCCTGGTCTGGAATCTGTTGAAGAACTAGCTAGGAGCATAGCGCGTAGCGATTAATAATAATAATAATAAATAAATAATAAATATAAGGGGACAATCTTACACAAATCGACCTAGTCCCATAGTAAGCTCAGTAAGGCTTGTGTTATGGGTACTAGACGACGATATATATAATAGATATAAATACTTAAATACATAGAAACCATCCATGACTCAGAAACAAATATTCATGCTCATCACACAAATTTTTGCCCTTACCGGGATTCGAACCGAGGACCTCTTGCTTCGTAGGCAGGGTCACTACCAACTAGGCTAAAGCGGTCGATTCTTGGCAGTGAATGTGTTAAGGATTGTCTACTCTAAAGTTTGAATATGCTTACGCGAATAGGTGTGACGCCTCTAATAAGACGATAAAGCAGCATCAAATTATTTGGCAGACTTACCAATTGTAATAATTTGCAACTTTAAAGAAGAAATAGTATAATAGTGACCAGACACGCGTTCGATAAGTAACGCAATTACGGTGCTGGTATTGGGTAGGATTTAATAATACTTTATCTACGCACATATCATTAGTGCTCTAAAATGCGTTCAGAAACCGTAGGAAATGACCAGCATTACAACAACCGATTTTACTATGAGAACTTTCTTGTCTGTGGTAGTAGGTAAAATCTGTACTGTAATGTCATTACAGTACAGATTCTTGATAAATTTGTATCGTTATGAGTTTAAATTTGGAACAGCTGTCAAAACTCAAGTGGGTCTCTATTCTAGTATCCATAGATATTAAAACAGTTATCGATACGAAACGTCAATTCAGTACGTTTTTTAATACAAACCGTACGACATTTGATCTCACGTGATATGAGTATTAGGGACTTCATTCGTTTGTCTATGATTTAAATAAAAACCATTCGTCATGACGGATGATCGAATTGCCGCCATTGCTGTTGTCATTTTATTGTTGGTTTTTTGCTGTTACTTACTACTACTTATGATATGTGTGTAGATAAAGTAGTGTATGCAACTGTACATAATTAGGCTTTAAAACACTCGTGTGATCCTATTATGAAACTCGCTGACGCTCGTTTCATAAAACCACACTCGTATTTTAAGGCCTCTCATTATGGATCAGTCGCATAAACTACTATTATGGATTGGGCTATTAACTCTACGGCGAGCTTCTTTAGCAAGGTATCGCCTGCTGCGCACTTAAAACATAGTGGGTGTTGTTAAGGGGATGGCTAGATTCTTGCAAAGCATGCCCTCTGTAAGAGATACGTTTATGTCTTCCGGGGACAAAAAAAAGAGACATCCAACAGTATTCGAGAATGGCTGTCTTGAACAAATGTCGATAAATATTCAAGTTCTATCATATTTGCATCTAAGATGTGGTAAAATACCGTAAAGTTAACTTGATCATGTCGATTAATAATGTATTGTAGCATAGTGTAGTTGAGTGAGGTAAAAAAAAGTTACTATGGCCCTACATTACTCTTTGTAGCCAGTCAATTTTAGATTTAAGCGTGCGAACTATCTTCCTTTCTCGTCTCGTCCTCACAGATAGTTTTCATTGCTTAGGAGCTAATAATTTGGATGTGTCAGCTAATTATAAATAAATATGAATAAACAACGCATAGTGAGACAGTCTTACAGAAATCGGCCTAATTTGAAACCAAGCAAAGCTTACTACGGGGACTTGTCCACGATTAACGACTAACGACGATTAACATAACAACCACATACAAATAAATAAATACTTAAAACTTTACTCAGGAACAAATATTACCCTTACCGAAATTCGCAGGCAAATACTACCAATCAAGTGATCGTCAATTAAAAGATTAGTCATTTTGCAGGCTATTGGAAACTGGCGTTAATGGGTAATTGCTTTGCATTTTTGGAGGTATACTTTTGTGGCCAAAATCCCATATCTACCCCCCTTTAACCCTTCGCACGTTGCCGTCGCATCGGTATGCGCGCCGCGAGTGGCCGGACTCTTCTTAAATACAGCAGTTCAGTGTTATCCAGTATTGCATTACAGCAGGTGAGTGAACCCACGCGTTTTACAGCTTTTTGAGGGCTTTCCCTCTTGTTTATGGTTTACTAGCATTGGACTTCTTCCGCGCCTTAAGGGATTAATATCTCGCCTGTACAGTCTAATAGGAAATGTGCTATTAGACTTTTCACAGGCGCAGCATCAATCATCACTCTCTAATAGACACTTTCACTCCCCTTTTACACCCTTAAATGTGCATATAGTCTTAAGCATTCACTTGCAATAACAATGACAAACCTAGCGAATGTAAAATTACAGGTCAAAGCTTAAAAAATAAATTATTGGTGTTACATTCTTATGCTATTTCCATCCTTATTTTGCCATGATACAAGGAGTAAAAATACCGTAAATTAAATTAGCCTAATATCCTCATGTCTAAATCGTTACTTACAAGCTTATTAATACAAAAAGATTAACTTGGAACAGAATTCAATTATAAATTAATACACTAATATCATCAAACATTATTATCGACAAACAGTATTGTTAAGAACTTTTAATTTCAAGTTTTAATTGTAGTGTATTTTATTTTGTAACGTTTTGTAAATGAGTTAGTACCGAAATAAAAAAACATTTTAATTTTTTTATTCTTTTATCATCCTCCTAGCGTTATTCCCGGTTGTGCTCTGAACGAAAGCGACTGGCACCTGACCTTCCAACCCAGGGGGCAAACAAAACTTAATTGGGAGTAGACCGGTTTCCTCACGATATTTCCCTTCACCGAAAAGCTAACGGTAAATATTCCGTAAATATGTTCCGAAAAACTCATTGGTACGAGCCCTGATTCGAACTCACGACCGCCGCTTGACAGCTGCATGTCTGAAACTAGGCTACCTTAGCTTAAAACCGCTCACTAATTAATACATAATTATACATTATACCACCCAAAATTATAAGTTATCGTACATTCGTTAATAGTTATCACTGGAAGAGCCAGCACCAGTGGAAGAGAGTGGACTGTATAAATGGATGTGCGAGATGATGGAAACAACGTTAGGACTTCAAGACTGGTATTTATTAAAATATCACACGCAGCTAATTACACTGACGTGACAAAGTCAGCATGACATCTACACGTCAAGGAAAACATATAAAAGCAGAGTACAAACAAAAAGGTTACATTTCTGTAAAAAGGTTGGTACCCTAGCCAGTCGCCCACAAATAGTTACACTATTTAATACAATTCTTGAGATACATTATGCAATCAATGCATAATGCATCATTTCTATCAATACTACAATTTTACATAGAATCAAATTCTATCAATATTAACTATGAATTATCCGTGTGGTGTCGGGTTACAATTTCACCACCCCCTTTCTTCCCGTGGGTGTCGTAAAAGTCGACTAAGGGACCAGGGCTGAAGTGTGTTGTGGGCGATGGGCTAGCAACCTATCACTGCAATATCACATTTAGTCGAACTTTTACACCCACATTTATGCTAAAAGTGGCGCTGGAACATACGTTTCATGTGCTCTGCCTACCCCTTTTGGGAATAAAGGCGTGAATGTATGTATGTATGTAACTATGAATTACATGTGGTCATTAACTCGTCACTTGAATAATAACTATTGTCTACCAAATGGTGTAATAACGACTTCTTTCAAAGTTTTATTGGAAGAGGCTTAAAGTTGTCAGTAAATGTATTAAATTGCAATAACATCGTCCAGACGATGCAAAGCATCGGGCGATATCCGGTTTCCGGTACAAAATGCATTATTTCTTCGTTTATTAAAATATGAATACGAAGCTAGCTCGATCGTAATAATAAACAACTGACCGGTCGCGTAAACAGGGTGCTTTCCTATTATACAATAATTTCTCAGCGTTAAATTGAGTCCGACATCACACTGCACAAAAATACAGTAGGCCTGATGAAGTAAGGCTAATTGGTAAAGAATAAAATTCGCAGTAAATAAAATCATAATATATCTTCTATGGACCTGCTGGTCGATTCCGTAACGTTATTTTAGGGGAAAATTACAGCAGGCCTGCATATACTGCTTACAAAAGGCTTCACCAATGTTACCTTCATCAGCGACTCAAAATCAGTACTAATGGAATTCAAAAACAGAAACAGCGCAAACAGGAACATTAACTCGATCCAAAACACACTTAGACAGATGTTTGAGGGAGTTTTGGTTCGAGTTAACGCAGTGGAGTTATCGGAGTCGTCGGTCAGATGACGGACGACTCCAATTATAATTTTTGCTGGATAAAATCACATGTGGGCATTAACGGCAAGGAACAAGGCGACTCCTTAGCAAAAGCTGCAGCATCTCTCCACAAACAGCCAGACTATAACCTGTTCCCTATATCACACCATAAACAAAAGTGAAAACCTTCAAGTCCAAGGGAGTCAAAACATAACAAGCATAACCAGTCAACACACTAAGAAATGGCTACCCTCAATAAAGGACATACAGGACTAGAGATGGGTAGGGGTGGGTAAATACCGGGTAAATACCCGGTATTTACCCAATGCACCCGGTAAATACCCGTATCTACCCAAATTGGTGGGTATAAACTATTTCGAATGGATTTTTTCAAAAAGTGAGATTTTAGGGCCGAGTTTTTTTTAATGAAATGTTTAAAGCCTTCTGAACAACTTTTGTTATTGCAAAATATCCATTACGATGCATAGTTTATGAGAAAAAAAATGTTTGTTATTAAAAATAACACGTATTATTTTCCGAAATAAGATCAAGTTAAAACGGGAGCCACTACCAGAATAGTAACTATAAACCTTAACAAAATGTAACAAAAATATTGAAATAGTATTGCCTTCTACTTATTGGACAAGAAATCATCATCTTGCTAGGCCTTTTTCTCATTTACTTGGGGTCGGCCTTCCCTGTTCTTTTTCTCCATTCTGCACAATTGAGTGCACGGTCGGCGTCTATATTAAGATCTTTCAGGTCTCGCTGAACCGTCGTCAGCCAGGTGGCAGGTGGTCTTCCGCGTCCTAGCTTCGTCGTTGGAATATCGAGCGCTACCTTAACCATGTAGTTTACTGGGTGCCCCTGTACATGACCGTACCACCTCAAACGTTTTTCCGTCAGCTTTTCTGTTATTGGCGCTGCTTTAAAACTACCCCGTATGTATGTACATGTATATGTTTCTTATCTTGTCCATCATGGTGACACCCGTTGACCAGCGTAACATGCGCATCTCAGTGGTGTGGAGCTTGTTCAGGTGGGGTTTATTTGTAGCCCAGTACTCGGATCCGTACAACATCGCTGGTCTTACTACTGTCTTATATATGTATATACATGACCCTTCACCTTTAGAGGCATTTTTCTATCGCATAGGATGCCTGTGAGTTCTTGCCATTTCATCCAGTCTGTCTGAGTTCTATGGACTACATCGCTGTCAATCTTTCCGTCGTTGCTGAGTACGGAGCTTAAACTTTGTAACAGTTGGCAGGCGATCATTACCTATATAGAATTTGTCATTTTATAGGTTATTAGCCGTTTTGTCGAACAGAAAGGACATGTGTTCGGTCTTCTTCCGACTGATTTTTGGGCCGTTTTTCTAGCGCTTCCATCCAGCTATTCAAAGCGCGTTGAAGGTCAGTCTCAGTCTCTGCTATTAAGGCCACATTATCGGCGTATAGAAGGTGCCAGGGTACAGCCCGTTGGCATTTTCGTGTGAGGTAATCCATCGTGACATTAAATAGAAGTGGACTAAGTGTGGAACCCTGATGTATACCGACCTTGAAGCTGTCACTCGCACCTGCTGAGCAAATCACCTGTGTAGAGACGTCTGTGTAGATGACCATAATAAGATCTATATACGACTCTGGGATAAGCTGGGCGCGAAGAGCCTCCCATATAAGGTGGAGTGGTACATGGTCAAACGCCTTCTCAAGGTCGATGAATATCATATGCAGGTTTGTGTTGTTGACTTTGGCTTTCTCAATCAGGATTCTTATAGCCTGAGTAGCGTCAGAGGTGCCCTTTCCATTTACAAACCCTCACTGATTGGGTGTGAGCTTCACGATACCATTAAGTCTGCTGTTGATTATCCTCTCCCATAGTTTAAAGGTATGATCCATAAGCTTTATTGCTCTGTAATTCCCACAGTCACGTACGTCGCCTTTTCCTTTGTAAAACGGTATTAAATGACTTCTTTTCCAAGCATCTGGTATTTTCTGTCCTGCCATAAGTCTGTTAAACAACTCGCTTAGCCAGCCGATGCCAGAGTGCTCTATTATGTTTCCAGATCTATTGGAATCTCGCCTGGACCTTGGGCTTTGTTGTTTTTCATCTTTCTGATCTCTTTGATGATTTCCTCCGTTGTAACTGCTGTTATTGCTTGGTTTAACTTTCGGGGATTCGTAACATTAAGCAAATGGCGGTAGTACTGTGCCCATCTTTTTCTTATATCATTGTCTTCTGTTAATTTATTGTTTTTATTTTTGATATATTTGGCTGAAGTTATATCTTTGCTGTTATTATTTCGAGCTTTTGCGACTTGATGGATATTGATTTCTGTAGTGGAAGATTCTAATTCTTTGTAAAAGTTGGCATCGGCTTTGGCTCGTGCGCTTGCCACTTCACGTTTTGCGTTGGATTTCTCTCTGTTGTAGTCTGCTTTATCCGCATCATTACCGGTTTCTTTGTGTTTTCTTAAATGCACTTAGCCTGCACAACATCCTTGACGGATTGTTGCCACCATTTAGTCTCTTTAAAGAAAGAAAGAAAGAAAGAAAGAAAGAAAGAAAGAAAGAAAAACATTTATTTATGACAAACACATATAACAACAGAGAAATACAAAAAATAGGACGAACACTGCTTGTCACAAAAGCAGCAAACAGCGTGAAGGGGGCTCTCTTACTCCTGGTTCTCCCTAAATGTGTTTCTGCGGATTTTCTACAGAATGTTTCTAAATCGTTCCACATATCGTTTTCGGTTTCTACCTTTGAAGTGTCTTTTGTGCCAAAGTACGTTTCTATGTTTTGAACGAGTCTTGATCCCGCGGCGGTTTTCAGGGATTTTAACTTAATTTTAGGTATCTGCTTGTTGCTGCACTGAACAGGTTTGGGCAATTCAACAAACAATAAGATCAGCCCTAACTGGAAACCTGCCGGTAGCGACATCGCGATCGTGCTATCTGCGACGCGCGAATATTACACCGCGTCCGACCCGGCCAATTAATGTTTATCAGTTGCCTGGTTGAGACGGCTATTGTACGTTAAGTGCCACGTGTGGATATTAGATCCATGCTTTAAATATCGATTTTGTTTTGTTTGAGCTAAAAGCTCACGTTATTAAATTTTGTTTAGGTTGGCGGTACAAAAATAATATAATATACTTACCTACAACATTCATTTTTCCATCCTTAAGTTATATATAAACTCACTAAGTAATTAATACACTTCTCTCTGAGCTCGGATGATTGTAGATACAAACATTTAATTTAATTTTTATTTATTTTATTAACAGCATGCATAATGCCCATGAGAACAACGTTTATACGTTCCTGCATAACTTGAAAACATTTTCATTATAATATTTGACTTAAAAAACGCATCAAAAGAGTTTATACCCACCTTTTTGGGAAGAAACGGGTAAATACGGGTAGATTGGGTAAATACCGGGTAAATACCCGGTATTTACCCATGGGTTTTTACCCACTACCCATCTCTATCAGGACTTAAATAAATACACACCTCTCACTTTCCGCCTCACACAAATATTACGGTTATTATATTACCGAGCACGGCTATTCCCGATATTACCTTAAACGCTTTAACATCGTTGACACAGACACCTGCCCATGCGACAACTCCCCCGTCCAAAATCACACCATAACACCTCCACGAACTAATAAAAAGAGAGAGAATACTATCAACTCTTTCATAAACTAAAATAAATACATCAGAGACAAATTTAAATTTTTTAATAAGTCTTATTTAAAACACAAATAACACCTCTGATACAGCCAGGTATAATCCACCCTTTTCTCCTGGACACGATATAAAGCAAACACCATATTTACTTCACGCTCTCCAAAATCCCCGCGTCTCCCCTTTAAATGTCTTATACTATGCCTACTGTGGGAAACATACCTGCAGTAAATGCACTGCTTGTCCTTAAACACTTTCTGCACCCTTCTACCACCCCCCGACACTTTGCTGCCTGAGCCCACATCTTCACTCTTGGCCAACATCTTTTTCATTTTTCGATTCCACAGCACCACATCATCTGGAACCCATGAAGAGCTGGAGTCATCCCCTGCGAACGGATGCACCTCTCCCGACATCTGCTCATCGTCACCCAACAGCGCGGCCCCATGCTCGCTTGAACGCATTCCATCGTCACTCGGCGGATGTACAACCTGCTCCTGCTCCCCCCCATCCCCCATCTTCTGCTGCTGCTTCTCTTCACTTTACGCCTCGAGCTGCGCGCCCCCTTCTCCCGTCTCCTGTCGCTGCTTCTCACTTTTATAATAATAATAAGCCCTTGGGGGCAGCTTGTGGCGAGCTGACGGTGAGTGGCAACACCGCGGACCCCTAACCTCCAGAGGGCCCGAGTGATCTGGCCCTCGCCTCTGTGCTTGCCTTAACCGGCCGGCCAGAGTGGAGTCGCAAGAGCGGAACCTATGCTCCAGGTTGGAAATGTAAAATGTCATAACGCCGGCGGCCCTTGAACGGATTACCGGGATCTGGCGCACCGCAGACTCACCTCACGACAACCTCACAGCCGCTCAGACGTGTTGCTCCATTGTCGCACTGGGCGTGCGACCGTTTGTGGGGCCCACTTAACGAGTAGGCAACTCACCGCCTGCCTTTTCACAATTTTGAGGCTAATTGTCACGGCAGGTGTCCACTAGTCTCCTCCCATAACTCATTTTCCAGACCACCCACCATTCAACCCAATAACCCATGCCCTTAATTTCCATCGCAGCACAGTGTTGCACTGCAATAGTCTTTGCACCTGGCGGGGACCATCACTGGGTGTATCATGTTGTGCGCTCGGAGATGGTATCCGCCATGCGTATCCCTCGCTTTATATTATATTTGTTTTAAAGGGCCTCTGCGCTGTTGGCTTCGGCCCCACGCATGCCTTCCAAAAGTCCAGGACCCCATGGTCCTGAGATATGGAAAAAACATACATAATAATAATAATTGCGGACAATCTTACACAAATCGACCTAGCCCCAAACTTAGCAAAGCTTGTACTATGGGTGCTAGGCGACGATACTTATATAGATAAATAGATACTTAAATACATAGAAAACATCCATGACTCAGGAACAAATATTCGTGCTCATCACACAAATAAATGCCCTTACCGGGATTCGAACCCAGGACCTCTAGCTTCGTAGGCAGGGTCATTACCAAGTAGGCTAAAGCGGTCGTCACTTTCCGTCTCGAGTTGCGCGCCCCCTTTCCCCGTCTCCTGTCGCTGCTTATTACTTTCCGTCTCGAGTTGCGCGCCTCCTTCTCCCGTCTCCTGTCGCTGCTTCTCACTTTCCGTCTCAAGTTGCGCGTTTCCTTCCCCCGTCTCCTGTCGCTATTCCACCTCGCTCTTTGCCTCCCACTCCTCGGAATACCTGGCCTCTTCCTCTTTTCAGGCTCGCTCCCTGCACGTTGGAGGCCTGCGCCGACGTGCTGTCAGCTGCTCCCTCCTTTAGCAGTGTGTTAAGCAAATGGCTCTGAGCCTTCATTGTTGCGGCCATGCTCTCATGTATCTCACGACACTTCTGCGTGCAGCCCATATTAAATAACACAACCACAATCAGCGGACAATGCAAAATAATTCTACCGTCCTGACAAATGCCACGTCAACGTCACATCAATCTGAACTTCAAATAAAATAACAAGACGGCTACACACGAACCTCCTTACTACAAACAGCCATATAAATAATAAAATATATTTTGTACAGTGCCCAACACCGCCCCAAAAGTTGGGAACATCAATCTTAATTCATAGCGAAAACAATAAAGGTGGCAGGAAAGATTTCTATTATTAGATTTAAAGTGTAAAACGTTGGATCTTCTTACAGAAAAAAAACACCTTTAGGTCAGTAACACGAAGTACTTACCACAAAAATATTTTTCTTCGACATTTATTACTGGAGTATTTAACGTTATCATTAATATTCGTAGTCCACCGTAAACTGAGTAAGTACACTGTGCCGTAATCAAATATTTGCCGACATTGCCCGCGGCGAACTGTACACATTCCCCTCTTATTGCTTATCTTACGGCGGGATATTGATCTGATTATACCCTGACGAGAATGTACAGCTAATCATAAGTAAGAATGTCTGCCAAGTTAGAGTCGGGTTTGGTTATAATATATTGTTTGATCATTACAATTTCTTATAATTATGTGAAATTGCTTGGCAATGGAAAATGAAAAAAAAAAACAAAACACATAGGTACATTTATTAAAAGTTTAGCGAAACTACCTATTATATCTCGTATACGAATTTTTATTATTTCATTAAAATTTCAGGGTTGATTTATTTGTGTTAAAATGAACTGCATATATTATTCCGATATTCTTCTTCTTCTCTTCTTTCCTTCAAGTAAATACTACAATATCACCACGCCCCTATTTCACCAACTTGACAATGGTCACCTAACACTGACAATTAGGATTGTTCATTTTTTTTAACCCCCCATTTATATTTTATTTTTCGAAAATATAGAGTAATTCAAGAAACTCATTTCAACATTTTAGCAATTCATCACTTCGTTTATTTTTTTATAATTTATTAAAAATATGAGATACGAGGTCTCGTAATTTACATGTAGCGGCTGAATCTATGTAAGTGTCGAACACGCCCAATATAGAAAAAAAAGTTTTAAATGTCAATAGATGAGAGGTGGTTGACAGTTGACAGCTAATCCTTGTTTGACTGACAGGCTGACAGGCCCATGTCAAAGACAATGTAGACTTTCTACTTTATTTATTTTTTGACACATGTTATATTAACTTCAATGCCAGTACCATAGTGTCTATAAAGTCAAACTAAGGTCAAACAAACATTTGTTAAAATATAGCTTACATGAATGTATTTTTGAACCACAATTAGAAATACTTGTTGTTAAGCTCTATCCCTCGAAACGGTTTTCGAATTAGTCTTAATTGTATATTTGTAAGCGAAGCCAATTCGCCATACATTGCTTGCTCTAGAAGTTAATGTTGTTGCTAGTTTACATGTGGTTCCAGCAATGTACGGAGAATTGTCATTGTCAGGTGACAATTGTCGAGTTGGTGAAATAGGGGCCGATGTCTGAAATGTCAGTGATCTGTTAAAAGATATGATAAAATGAAGTGCTTACTGTTATTTGGTGTCAAAAAATCGTGGTTTTGTTAATTTCTATGCATGCAGAAAGTACATTTTATACAAAGCTTTTTGTTATGAAGAACTTAGAAAGCAGAGTCAGACAGATTTTTCTTCTATAATAGAGGACACAAGAGCCAGTTATATAAACTAAAAAATCTTTTGAAATTCTGAATCAACAAATAAAACTATATAAATATTGAATCTGCTAACAGAAATTCACAGTCAGAACTTCCGGACATCCGGACATACGAAAGAGTTTTGCCCTAAACTGAAACGGATAACTTCGTTTTCTAAGTTCGCTCGTTCATTAATTTTTGTATACACGATCTTTGGTAAGGAGTGACATCGGCATGAAAGTCACTAAAAGATCTATACTAGCAAGTAGTATCGTTCGTAAAGAAACTACAATAGCCTCTTTTTGCAAACTATCTACAAACAGGTGGCGCCTCCATATTAGTTAATAACCTAAAAAGTCCATACGCACATAGTTCAACACAACAGTCCGCACAACCATCACTCATCATTCATACACAGAATCACTTATTCCATTAGAAATCGTTTACCATTAATGTAATCACGGATTCAGTCGCCCGTATCCTTCGCGGGACTGTTTTCTGGTAAACACAAAGCGACAAAAAAGCACGTCGATAACTTCATATCTTTGAAACCTTTTTGCACTTTCGGCAACAATTTTGGTTCAAATACTGGCAATAACCCGAATATGGTTTATTGAGCCCCGTGCCCTCAATAAGCTGTCGTTTGAATTTATTATTTGCACTTGACCGGCATGTTTCTAATATGGAATAGCTTCGGGGTAAGATTTGGGTTCCACTGTCTGAAAAAACCTTACATATTTTAGTTATACCTTCTTTAATCGTTTTAGAGAACGATTTCAAGGTAAAAATCGCTCGATTTGTTTGGAACCGATTCGCGGTTCTTCATCACGAGCACTCGTGTTGCCGACGCGTTTATCACCACTAATCACGCCAAAAAAAGACAATAGGACGAGTTAACTATTTATTTATTTATTTAGACCACTTCACTGTCATTATTTGAGAACTGTTCGATTTTATAAGCGTTAAGTTCCGTATCAAATCAACTCTTAACACCGATTTCAGCCCTTAGATGATTTTCGGTTTAAAGCTTCTACACTTCTTTTTAAATTCAATATTTTTACGACAGTTCATATTAATCAGTTTAGCTATTTGCGCGTCAATAACATCCAAGCTTTCATTTTTAGTTCCATTTTTAGACGATTAAACGATCACTCAGAGTTTTTCCGTCTGTCACCGGCATTTCTTTATTGAACCAGCAAAAATTCTTGCTTGGGCCAATATTCTTTCGTATGACCGGATGTCCCTCTGTCCCGCTGTCCAAGTCTGAAAATTTGTGAGCAGATTCGATATTTCATCATCATCATCATATCAGCCGAAAGACGCCCACTGGTGGACATAGGCCTCCTCCAAAGAGCGCCAAAGTGACCGGGTCCTGCGCCACCCGCATCCAGCGGACTCCTGCAACCTTTACCAGGTCATCAGTGCACCTTGTGGGGGGCCTACCCACGCCGCGCCTTCCGGTACGTGGTCGCCACTCGAGAACCCCAACGGCCATCGGTTCTACGTGCTATGTGCCCCGCCCACTGCCACTTAAGTTTAGCGATTCGGATATCGGTTACTTTGGTTCTGCTGCGGATAGCTTCCTTTCTGACGCGATCACGCAAAGAAACTCCCAACATCCATTGTTCTCCCCATTGCCCTTTGGCAAGGCTCGGACACTCCGCGATTTACGTTCATCGCTACAAGTACATGCCGGTGCCCCAGCGTTGGGGAACCGGCATGTACTTGTAGCGATGAACGTTGACGTCGTCGTCGACGACGTCAGAGGGCCATAAATCTTAATGTTTTGGCTGAGAAAAAAGCGCCTTTTGTAAAGATCAAAGGAGTGTCCCTTCTGTACTTGTAATATTATCTTATCTATTCTGTGCCTTTAGGTGACTTTGAGTCTTCTTATGAGGCTCATAGTATTGAGAGGTTCGATATTTATATAAAAGAAAATTGACGATTCAGTTTTGGACTACTTTTTATAAAAAAAAACAGGTTTGCAAGTTCTACACGAGTTACTAGTAAATATACGGAACCTTACGACTTATTTCATCTATTCCGTCATATTTGGCAGGCAATAAAAGGCGGAGTATTAAGATTCAGCGAGCAGTCCTCGCCCGCGGCTATAGCGCCTCTAGTGCGTCCTTCTGTGCAAACGAACCGGTTGTAGGTATATTTGAACGAGCGAGCGCAGTGACCGAAGTTCACCGTTTCAGCTTTCCCAAAAACTCCGTATGTCCGACTGTGCTCCTCCACAGGGGGCCTAAGATGGCTGACATTTTATCACTTATAGATAGTATTATACTTATAGGTAGTACATACGCGAGATCCGCCATTCTCGCACTTGCATACTTGTCAGAGCGTGACGGATGTCTTATCGACAGTGATAAGGGATAAAATGTCAACCAGGCTACACCTGTTGGTCTGATTGTCGTGCAATTTTGTGAGCAGGTTCTATTATATGGAATAGGCATGATACCTCATGTTCAAATTGATAACGTAGTGCTAAATGGATAGTAAACCATCAAATTATCGTAATAAAGTATAAATTATAAAATATAATGGAGATCATAAAAAGATATATCCCTTTAAAGTTAAGAAAATATATGCATTTATTTATTGTCCAAGAGAAAATTTAATGCTTATAATATTATAACCTTAGGCTTTTATAGAAACAAAATTGTATGACAATTATGTACTTAACTGCAGTATTTCGCGACCGAAACAACAATTTACATGATTTTCCATACAACGATTAGTACAAATGTACAATTGTGACGTCATACCTGTCTGTCTACCAGTATGAAGCGTTTTGCGCTGCCGCCATCGAGGTCAATCTTTGTCTCAAATTTTTGGGTATTTATGTTCTTTAATTTTATTGTAGTTGCTCCCATACAAACATTTGTTCCTCTCCAAAAACTGGTTCGAATGACATCATAAAAAAATCTCAGTCATCGTCCACATTATGTTGTAAATTATTTTTTTTAATAAATTTTCTTTTCCGGTTCACAGATACACTAGTGATATATTGGTATGACATTGGTCATTCACTCTCACGTGCTCGTCGAGCTTATTTATGTACTTGGACAAACACACACACACACGTTACAGGTCAATGAACTGACAACATCTAAGGTAAAAAAAATTTTTTTGGATATAATTTATAATAGCTTATTTTTTCTGTGTAATGGTTAATCTCCGGGTTGGAAGGTCAGATGTCAGATGGCAGTCGCTTTCGTAAAACTAGTGCAAATTTTGGGATTAGGTGTCAAAGCGGACCCCGGGCTCCTTTAGGGGCACAACCGGGAATAATGCTAGGATACTAGTTATCCAGCGACAGAATCCGAGAAAATTTCAGACATCAAAAAAAATATAAATTAAATAGCTTCTGATAAGTCTGAAAAAATATTACTAAACATTTTTGGCTTTATTTTGGTCCATTTACATTTGCTCTATAATATTCAAGAAAAAATATACTATAATAAAAAAACATATTATGCCTATGATTTAATATATATATATATATATGTGAGCGACGTCCGCTCTCGGCGGCGTCGGCTGGGCGAGTGAGCGCGCGCGCTACCGGCCGCGGCAATGCTCGCCCCTCACAGTCACCTAAGAATGACCTAGTGCCGAGACACAAGTCGGCGACGGACGAGCTCCGCCCCTATGTGCTCGGACAGTGCGTCGACCACGCTCCGTGACGCAAGTCGGCGACGGACGAGCTCCGCCCCTATGTGTACGGACAGCGCGTACTACCACTCGGCGCCCGAATGGTGTGTTTGGGCTTCGCCCGTGTCCTCAGACACTTTGGGTAATCGATGTTACCAAAATAAAAGAAGGAATAACGAGAAATAGACTTTTTATTTACTTTTCCCTAACTGCCCTATCACTGCCCTAAGTGACTTGATTTCAAGTCCCTAACTTCCTATTACTTTGTAGTTTTTTCTTCTTCTTGTTGTGACTTCCAGGAGGCTCCGTTTGACACTGATTTGCTCCGGGCCGTACCTGCTATTTATACCTGCTAGTGGGTGAGCAAGACGTGCTGAATGAGACAATAGAGGTTACGCCCACTTTGACTTGACTAATTTACATTGCAAGATGTTATTGGGATGTTATACATTTAAATGGGTGGAAGACTAAGCTGATTTACAAAGTTCTAATATGGATTGAGATCTTATAAGTACAGTAGGGTTCGTAAATATTTTCTTATCTGAATAATCATACATGGAAATCGGGCAAACCGTAATTCGGTCCCTTTCTTAACACTTATTCATTATTTGCGCTGAACCTACTGAGTTTACTTATTTGTAAGTTTAAACATTTAATAGAACTTCTAATAAGCTTTCTAACAATATATAAATCATTCTGATACGATGAGCCGTTGTAAAGTTATAAAGGTAAACATGTTAAATACAAAGTGAAAATGCGCCGTACTAAATTCTAATTCAGGCTCGGTGACCGCGGCTCTCGTTACGGTCATGTTGGCGCGATACACCCCTCCCCTCCATGGCGGCCAGTCCGCGCTGCGCTCGCGCATAGGCAACATCTCCTCTCTCTTTCTAATATAATTTGTACTGGGATTTTACTTTAATGTTTACAATATCAAATAAATGCTATGAGAGGGTGTTTTATGTAAATAATTGCTATGGGGATTCTAACTACTGGGTTCTTTATTTACTCTAAACAATCTAAGTCTTTATAAATAATCACATATTTCTCTTACGTATAATCTCCGTATGACGCGATGCGTAGCTCTGCCGTCGCGTGTTGATGTTGTCGTCCATAATTCTCCCCCTTTAGTGTGAGGCGAAGCCTCGCACTATTGGTTGCAACGGTGTTAACACTTAGGCACTTTCACTGATTGATTTTTCTTTCACTGATTCTAACACTTATTTTTTGACGCTACGTTAAAGTTCCCATTCTCCGGGTTTAAATTTCTTCGATGACTGTTCGACGACTTCTAATGAGTTTGCTTCAGGTGGCTGCTTAACTGGTATGGTAATCTTCAGTTTTAGTTGATCCCGTTTTCTTTCTTTGGCCTTCCTGCAGGCTGCTTCAACTAGTTCCCTTGATGGTTGAGCTATGTATATTTTCCTCTCTGCTTTATTCCGCACCTTCGGCGCCTCGTTCTCCTTATCTCGGTGGTCGCTGCGTCTGCGGCGCCACTCTGCCCACGCTATCCTCTTCTCGCTGGGCTTCAATGTTGGGAGATCGGCCGCGGCATTGGCGTCTCCCGGCTGCTCTACGGATGTGTGGAAACAGTCCACTGTTGATGCTGATGTCGCGACGGAGTTGATGCCCTCCATGGGCTTCCGCGAAGTCGGGCTCGCGCACGCTGCCGCTGCGTGTGCCCCGTAGTGCGGTACCGTTGCCTCGAACGGTGTGCGTGTGTGTACACGTAGATTGATCGGACCCCCCAAATCCGATGATAGACGACCGGCGGCCTGTCTATTAATAACCGAACCCTTACCCGGGTTTTTGTACTCCTTGGTACGTAAAGCTTCCCTGAGCTTGCTTAATTTATTGCGCCAGTCCTCCTTCTGGACGGCTATCTTCTTTTCGGCGTCTTCCAATTGACGCGCCATTTCCTCCAACTCCTTCTTCATTTTCTCCGCCGCGACTGGGTCCAGGTCCCTCGTGAGTGCCCGCTCAGATGGCGAGGCTCGGTCGTGAGCCTCGTGGAATGTGAGGGACCTGACGCCTGATGTGATGTTGCTCGTACTATCTTCACTCGAAGTTATGCCGGTGCCCGATGTGCTGCTCCTGCGGTGCCCGCGGCCCGCGTAGCCGAGTCGATTGCCGTGCGCACCCGTCGCGCCGGCCCGAGCTCGACCTCGATTCATCGTCCTGGACGAGGGGAACGGCCCGCTATCGCCCCAGGCGTGATCGGTGACTCGTAGATTGATCCGGTCGAAGGACCCGATCGACTAAACTCCCACTTGCTCGATGCGGCAGCCGGCGTTGATGAAACTGGAATACTGGAACTGGATACTGGAACTGATGCTTGCTTGCTGATTTTCTTGCTGGTACTAGTTGCTTGTAGAGATGTTACTTCCTAGTTGTTGCTTGTAGAGATGTTACTTCCAGGAGTGACGAGCGGACACTGATTTGCTCCGGGCCGTACCTGCTATTTATACCTGCTAGTGGGTGAGCAAGACGTGCTGAATGAGACAATAGAGGTTACGCCCACTTTGACTTGACTAATTTACATTGCAAGATGTTATTGGGATGTTATACATTTAAATGGGTGGAAGACTAAGCTGATTTACAAAGTTCTAATATGGATTGAGATCTTATAAGTACAGTAGGGTTCGTAAATATTTTCTTATCTGAATAATCATACATGGAAATCGGGCAAACCGTAATTCGGTCCCTTTCTTAACACTTATTCATTATTTGCGCTGAACCTACTGAGTTTACTTATTTGTAAGTTTAAACATTTAATAGAACTTCTAATAAGCTTTCTAACAATATATAAATCATTCTGATACGATGAGCCGTTGTAAAGTTATAAAGGTAAACATGTTAAATACAAAGTGAAAATGCGCCGTACTAAATTCTAATTCAGGCTCGGTGACCGCGGCTCTCGTTACGGTCATGTTGGCGCGATACACCCCTCCCCTCCATGGCGGCCAGTCCGCGCTGCGCTCGCGCATAGGCAACATCTCCTCTCTCTTTCTAATATAATTTGTACTGGGATTTTACTTTAATGTTTACAATATCAAATAAATGCTATGAGAGGGTGTTTTATGTAAATAATTGCTATGGGGTTTCTAAATACTGGGTTCTTTATTTACTCTAAACAATCTAAGTCTTTATAAATAATCACATATTTCTCTTACGTATAATCTCCGTATGACGCGATGCGTAGCTCTGCCGTCGCGTGTTGATGTTGTCGTCCATAATATATTTCAATTCTGTGTATAATGATATCATGTAATTGCCGCTAAGAATGATTAATTTTTGTATGCCACTAAATATTATTAATATAATTATATTATTTACCTAGTATACCTAGTAGTACCTAGTTGCTACGGTAGCCCAGTGGTTCAGGCATGCGGCTGTCAAACGGCGGTCGTGGGTTCGAATCCCGGCTCGTACCAATGAGTTTTTCGGAACTTATGTACGGAATATGATTTCATATTTACCGTTAGCTTTTCGGTGAAGGAAAAACATCGTGAGGAAACCTGCATACATCTGCGAAGAAATTCAAAGGTGTATGTGAAGTCCCCAATCCGCACTGGGCCAGCGTGGGGACTACTGCCCGTTCCCTCTCTTACATGAGAGGAGGCCTGTGCCCAGCAGTGGGACGTATATAGGCTGATGATGATCTGATGGTTTACCTAGTTTATAAGTTACAATTGCAGTGCCCTATCAGGGTTCGTGTTGCGAACTGTATTTTAACCTGTAAGATCTTTGTATACCACATGAGGCAATAAACGAATATGAATATGAATATGAAGAAGTCATTAGTACAATTTACTCACTTACATGACTAAACTACATTAATATAATAATAGTTAATTGTGTTAAACATTTATTTTACACCAGCTGCCCGGCCCGACTTCGCACGGATTATCCGTTTTCCCGTAGGAATGAAGCATTTTCCCGAGGTAAAAAGTAGCCTATGTTCATCAGGGATAATGTCGGCTTCTAATGGTAAAATGATTTTTCAAATCGGTCCAGTAGTTTCGGAGGCTATTCAATACAAACACACAAACAAATTTCCAGTAGGTACTTCACACTTTTTAAATTTTGAGTCTGTCCGCCCTTCGGCAAAGGCCTTCTCCAGGCTTCTCTACTCACAACGGTCTTGTGCGACCCTGCTCCAGGTGCATCCTGCCACTTGTCTTATATCGTCTTCCCATCTCTTCTCGGGCCTCCTCTTTCTTTTTCTCTCTCTGGGGTACCATTGGGTGACCCGTTTGCTCCACTTGTCTGCGCCTATTCAGGCCCCGTATAATGGTCAGCCTTATCACGCGATAACTGGCAAGATAGAGCGTCGGTCTCGTTCTATCGAACGATGTCAGCCGATGACGTACCTACGCTCTATCTTGTTACTTATCGCGTGATATGGCCGACCATGATATGGGGCCTGATGAGAAGTAATTCCGACAAGAATACTTACCATGCTACGACTTTCACCTCGTAGACCCACTACGGCATAGCACACGTAGCCCGCTACGATCATAATATTTCGTATTCAAAATACTAAGAGTAAACGACTTGCTGCTTGTTGTTTATTCACTTAAAAATCCATTACAAGCAAAAAACAACACTAATAAATATGAAGAAGGAACGCTTTTACGAACACCACCATTCCATTTCAAACCTTATGCCTTGGTGATACGGTCAGCTTTAGTATGCAGGAGTTTGTTTAAGACATTTTAGCGTGTTTTAAAGTGGGTAAAGGAGACGTCAGAATCAATTCCTCCCGCCATTTCTCAATGAAGTTGTAAGGCACAGAGGCTTTTAAACTTTGACGTGTGCTGTGTGTTGGAACTTGTTGGAACAATAAACATGTTTTATGGACATTTTAATAGAAGATTGTGACATGGGGACATATTTTATATTCAGAGCGAACAAGGAATCAAATTGAAGTGTTGGGTTTTGTCTCGATGTTTATAAATATTTATATTATTGTATTTGCGTTAATTACTATTTTTTATTCATTTGTTTATCTCAGGAAACGAGGCTCATATTAACAATTAATTACATATCAATATACAAATACTGCTATTTGCAACCTGTCGCTAGTAATCTTTAAAGCTGGCCATTGACGATCGTTCTAACAAATAAAATGGAGTATCATCCCCGCGCGGAAATCCGTCCATGAATACACAACATGTCCCAAAAACCAACCTCAAGCCGAAAACTGGAGATAGGCCATAAGACTTAGAAAACCAAGTGACGCATATATATATATATATATATTATTATTTTATTATTATTATTATTATTTTATTATTATTATCTCTTAATTTAATATTTATCTTAAGTTAGGTTTTTACAATAATGATATAAAAAGTAAAATATAAAAGTATACATATAAAACATAAAACCATTATAAAAACCTAACCTAGGGTACCGCCGGCAGCGAGGCGGGGCCTAAGCTGCCGGTGGTCAGGGCGACAGAGACAGGAACCTCCTGACTATTCGCGCAGTATCCAAGAGTACCGCCTTCTGTATCTGACCCTTGATCCAGCCATCTAGCGAGAGTCTCTTGAGGTGACGGTCGAGACTCTTCGCTATCAAACCGTTCGCCGAAACGACTATCGGGACGATGTTCGTCGAATCAACATCCCACATGGCGGTTACCTCGTGAGCCAGGTCTAGGTACTTGCTGGCTTTGTCCTTTTCGGCCTTCACGAGGTTCTCGTCATGGGGGATGGTGATGTCGACGAGCACTGCCTGGCGTTTTGATCGATCTATCAGCACGATATCAGGCCTATTGGCAAGAATAGTTCTGTCCGTGATGACAGATCGATCCCAATAGAGCGTGGCACGACCATTTTCGAGAACTGGCGCAGGTGTGTACTTATAGTAAGGCACTTCGGAGACCACAAGACCGTATAGCAGAGCAAGTTGCTGGTGAATAATTCTGGCTACAAGGTTATGTCTGTGCAAGTACTCGCCGTTAGCAAGATGACCACAACCGGAGATGATATGCCTGAGTGACTCCCCGGGACGGCGGCATGCCCGACAAATGTCGACCGTACCGTCCTTCAGGATATACCTCCGGTAGTTGTTCGTCATGATAACTTCGTCCGCAATTGCACAGACAAAACCCTCGGTTTCCCCGAAGAGATCCCCGAAACGTAGCCAGTTCACCGACGCGAGCAGATCGACATCGGGCCCTGTGAGGGCCTTGTAGAACCGCCCGTGTAGCTCCTTGCTCCTCCATACCGCCCTGCGGTCCTCGGCGCTCATTACTTTAAGTCTGCGCCAGTTCTCGTTTGCAAAGGAGAGCGGGGTGAAGTTTCCGTCTACTGCTACTACGTCGCGATGCATCCCACACTCGTTGTTTAGGAAATAATCCCTGAGACTGCACACCTCGCGGTTGTGGAGGTCTTTGGCATTTAAAAAGCCGCGACCTCCACACTTCCGCGAGATGTACAGTCTCATAACAGACGAGCGTGGGTGTAGCATGCGATGCGCAGTAAGCAGTACTCGGACTCTTCGGTCCAGGGCATCCAGCTCAGTCTGAGTCCACCTTAGTACGCCAAAGGAGTAAATAAGCAAGGGCATCACCCAGGCGTTGAAGGCGCGAACCTTGTTGCCGCCCGACAAAAGACTATTGAGTACTTTTGTCAAGCGACAAAAGAAGCGCTCCTTCACCGCCCGCTTTACGCCCTCACTCTCAATACCCAATGACTGTGACATACCAAGATACTTATAGGTTTCTACTTCGGAGATAGATTTGAGGGACATTGTCTCAGAAAGTTGCAAATTTGTTGAATTTACAACTTTCCCCCGCTGTACATGCATGACCGCACACTTATCGACACCAAATTCCATTTTGATGGCGCTACTGAAGACTTCTGTTGTCTTCAGTAGTTCCAACAGGTCATGTCTATTCGGTGCAAACAGCTTAAGGTCATCCATATAGAGCAGGTGGGAAATGACTTCACCCCCTCTCCGAAGCCGGCAACCTAGCCCTGAATCCTTCAGCAGGGTGCTGAGCGGATTCAGCGCTAAGCAGAACCACAAAGGACTCAGGCTGTCACCCTGGAAGATCCCACGTTCAATCCTTATAGAGTCCTGCAGACTAAAGGGGCCATCTCCTCCCCCCGGTTGACGAAGGACTGTGGTCCACTGCCCCATGCAAGCGCCTAAGAAGGATCTTAGAGTTGCATCAACTTTATACAATTCTAAGATCCTCCTCAGCCATGAATGAGGCACCGAATCATAGGCCTTCTTGTAGTCAATCCAGGCGGCCGAGAGGGTCCCTTTGTTCCGCCGGACTCGTTGGCAAATGGTCATGTCTATGAGGAGGAGCTCTTTAGTACCACGAGACCCAACCCTACATCCATTTTGAGCAGGGGCCAAAACATTGTTCGCAACGGTATGTGCGTTAATTTTTGCTCTCAAAATGGATGTAAGGAGCTTGTACAGCGTAGGCAAGCACGTGATGGGTCTGTAGTTTTTCGCTTCCGTGGTACTACCGGACTTGTAGAGCAGGGAGGTAATACCAGTTGTAAAGAAAGATGGTAGGGAACCGAGCTCAAGGGCTTGCTGGAACTGTGTTGCCAAACGCAGGTGTGAGCATCGAAACCATTTCACCCAGAAGTTGTGCAATCCATCCGGCCCAGGACTTTTTCAGTTCGGGGCCAAACGGATGGCACAACTAACGTCTTCGGGGCTGATAGTAACAGTCCCCATGGGTTCGATGTCCTCACACTCACGTTCGAGAACACTCATCCACTCGCCTTCGGTGTGTTCGACTGGCACTGACCAGATACTACGCCAGAAGTCAACTATGGCAGTAGCATCAGGCTGCTGTTCGTCGGACACACGACGATCGGTTTCCTCCCACTTTCGGTATACCTTCCTTTGGTCACTCTGGAATAAGCGATTCTGCTGGTATCGGTCCACGCGCTCTCTGTAGCGGCGAATACGGGCTGCCCATGCATAGACTTTCTGCTTCAGAAAGTCAATGCGCTCCGTGACACAGGCTATGTAGTCGCGGGGCCTGGTACCAGTTCCCGCGAAGGCCTGGTTCACAAAGCGCATGACTCGGGGGCGGTTGTTGCCCCCCCTGAAGCAGATCAGCTTTGCAATGAGAGTCCTGAACGTATTGATACGCCGCTCAATCCGTACTTGCCATGCAGGGACATCCCCAGCAGTCCTAGGTGCACGGTCAGCGTCCGGAAACTTGACGCGAGCAACACGGCACGCCGCGATGGCCCCGCAGTACATGATTGAGTGTGTATCAAGTAAGTCTTCACTAGTCCGTATATACGGATCTAGCAGACCGTTCAAGGCTCCCATTAACGCTAGATTTCGTCTATTCACGGGCAGGCGTGGTAATCGTGGCCTAGAGTTGTTTGTGGAACGATACCCCGTAATCGCATCTTCCAAAGCCCTCCTCAGTTGCTCATTGGTCTGGGTACTCACGCTCTGATTCGCACAGTCCTCCTCGTCGGCACTGGGATCAACCCGCGGTGCCCCCGGTGCCAGATCGGGTACAGACATCGAAGCCGGCAACAAGGCGGGCAGATCCCGTGCCGAGGTAGAGGCCGCACGAGCAGAGAGTGCTTCCAGTCGTAGCCGATCAAGTGTGGCGTCATCCAACCGCTTGTGCCGCTGGATGACGCGCACCTGATCCGATAGGCGTTGTGCAGATACAGTGATGGTCGGTTCAAGGGCCTGTAATAGAGGCAGCATCCGGACACGGTACGCGGATAGGTTAGTCCCTCCCTCTGTCGCCCCATAATAGGCGCGCATGCAGTTTTCGTTAATGGATTGCGTCCACTGCATGCGACGCACTATACCACCGGCAGCGGGAGCCGTGGGCGGAGCAGGATGCCCCGCAGGCCCCAAGCGTGCCGGCAGTGGTGGTCGTCCTCGTCGTACAGGTAGTCGCGGCGGCGGGGACGGCGGCCCGCGCTCGTCGCTCGACTCGCTGGTGTCGGCCGCTGTTGCAAAGTCATCACCCGACGACGACGGCGATGGCGAGGAGCTGGACGGCGCGGGCGGAGGTGGTGGGCGTGCGCGTTGTGCCGCTCTTGAGCGTGTCCTTGTTATCATACTCGTACTCGTATCGTTTTAGTTTTCTTCGTCATGCCTTTGACAGCTGCTTGTCAGTTTCCCTCGATGGTGAGCAAACGTGGTGCCGTATTTTAAATATATTGCACATTGTGGGAAACTATTAGGTGCATTCGCACAGGTGTAAAATGTTTACAAAGGCACAGAAAACATTAAAAACGAATTTATAAAATATGAACAAGAATTGACACGTCTGTCGTGACAGCGGTTTTTTTTTTTTTTTTTTTTTTTTTTTAATTATTATTATTATTATTAGTATTATTTTTCTCAATGTTGTACGTTATGTAAGGATTTATGTAATTGTGATTGTGATCCGTGCGTGTAACCGGGTCGTTATCGCCGTGCACTTTTCACCGAATGGTCGCAACGGAAGACCAGCGCTGGCTACGCTAGCAACAATGCTGAGTTGCGGCCGTTTCGTGACACTAATGATATTGATGTTTTGTTTGATTTTTTTTTGTTTGTTTAGTTATGTATATGTGTCACGAATAAACTATTTCTATTTCTATTTCTATTTCTATATATATAATTAAATGTTTTCATTGGTTTTTAACCGTTATTAACCCTTAAATGACGACCGCTTTAGCCTAGTTGGTAGTGACCCTGCCTACGAAGCAAGAGGTCCTGGGTTCGAATCCCGGTAATGGCAAACATTTATGTGATGAGCATGAATATTTGTTTCTGAGTCATGGATATTTTCTATGTATTTAAGTATTTATATTTATTATATATATACCATATATATATACCCATAACACAAGCCTTACTGAGCTTACTATGGGACTAGGTCGATTTGTGTAAGATTGTCCCCTTATATATATATATATATATATATATATATATATATATATATATATATATATATATATATTAAATACTGAAATGAAAACACAAGTGCCCCCGGTTTAAATAAAATGACACTCTTTTTTCTAAACATGTCATTAAAATCGTTAGGTGTCAAAGCGGACCCCGGGATCCTTTAGGGCACAACCGGGAATGACGCTAGGAGGATGATGATATAATAAAAATCTGTACCTACTGAAAAAAATGTACTTTACGCTAATTTGGCAAGTAATTAGCTTCAAAAAATGGCTTATTTTTGAATTTCAGAATGGTATAAAGCCTGCTAGATTATTGAAGAAAACGTGTGTTTTTAAAGGAGCGTCACGCTTTTGGTTTTTTGTGTTTACGGCATAGGAAATTCGAAGCTCGATCGCGTATGGAAAACATGTTTGTTTTTACAAATTTGTAATTATTTTTCCATTTTTTAATATCTCAGTCATGGGCTACCACCGACGTTTACTTTCGGGACACATTGTATATTGCCAAAAAGGTTGAAATGCATGTGGGATGTAATGGTGAATCTATGAACAAACACAAGACCTAAGACTTGTGAGTAAACCGAAGCGCGTAAAACAAGCCAATTAAGGCATGTCGTAGACAATGGTGACGCCATCAGACACCGTAATTACCTCTGCCCTCTAGCGACGCATCCAACATTTTTCCTCAGCGTTACGCCCATTGACAGTTGTACGGTGAGTTTGGGATCTTGATACTTGTTAATTTTATAAGAAACGCATTTCTGTCCCTTGTGTAGAACAAAATATCAAACATGCTTGTCATTAATTAATTGCGATTTAGCTGATGTATGGAACACAAGCGAAGCCAATTCGCACATAATAGTGGCGTCATCGGATAAAGTTAGCTCTTAAGCGCCGCATCCGATATTTTTCCATAGATAATGTCAATTGACGGTTATACTGTGACTGTTTCAGGTTGATACTTGGATGTGTCTTTTATATGGGACAAAATATAATAATGAATGGTAAATGACTAATAACTAAATAATGCCTTTGGTTCAGCGCTGTGTATTAAGAAAAGCCAATTTTATTACTTGTTACGAAATATATGAGACAGTTTGTACTATCTGTAGTACAAAATTGTTGAATTAAATTTTCACTATGTTACATTATTATGTAAACTGAAGACGACATGGTGTTCCTATAATGTGTAAAGTCATGGACTGCTGGACATGGATTCTTAATTTACAATCTAGAAATATATAATTCTTTCTAGATGCCTAAGCAAATTTGTTTGTGATGTGGTCCAATCATACGTCTATCTGGGAGCGCTGATATCCAACAATGGCGGATGCGTGGACGAAATAAAGCGACGTATGGCGATTGCGAGGTCTTCTATTGACAGGCTCAAGAAAATATGGAAGAACCGCAACATCACCAAAGCCACAAAGACCCGGCTGGTAAGAGCGCTTGTGTTCCCCATATTCCTTTACGCTGCAGAGACATGGACGCTTCGGGAAAACGAGAAAAAGAGGATAGATGCTCTTGAGATGTGGTGCTGGAGAAAAATGCTTGGGATATCTTGGACAGAGTTCTGTACCAATGACTCCATCCTCCAAGAACTAGGCATCAAGCAGCGCCTATCTTCATTAGTCCAGGCTCGTATCCTCACTTTCTTTGGACACGTATCTCGACGCGGCCGTACGTCCATCGAGCGACTGGTGGTGCAGCGCAGAGTAGAGGGCACCCGAATGCGTGGCAGGTCACCAATGAGATGGACAGACCAAATCAAGGCAGCACTGGATGACCCCCTGTACCAATGCACCAAAAAAGCAGCCCTCAGAGACGAATTGTGAGGCGGGTTACTCGACCGAAATGACGACCACGACCGCTCTGTCAAGAGTGCTACGACTGAGAAGAGGAGATTCCTAAGTACTTGAAATTTTTGGGCGTAAGCGAATAGTATCTATTTTTGAAAAAAGTTATTGGCAAGGACTCGGCGGTAATAACTTACAGAAATCATTTAACATATAGCGGCGAATATTGTGACTTAAACGGTTAACTTGAAATGAAATGTACGCCGATATAAGAAATAAACTTCCATTCATGCTAACGGTTGTATTCGGAATCAAACCTGACAGCTGACATAGAACTACCACCAGTCACTAAAAAGGTTAACATCAATAGGTGCGCACCTACATTACACTTTACAGAAACTTTATCGAATTAAATAAATCTAGACAATTGGAGTGCAAAACTAATATTATTGAAAACGAAGGGACAAAACTAAAAATACCTAAATCAACGCTCATAACAAAAAGGTTGAAGGATCTTGTGTAAAGCGTAAATACTTATAAGTATATTCCGACGCAAATAATATAAATCAATATTTCCATAATTGACAAATATTAGTCCGTCCTTTAGAAAGGACATTTTCAATTTAAAATTAAACTAGAACGAAGAAATGCCTCTTGTCGTAGGAGAGAATAGACTTTGCACTTTGTTTCATAGTCATACGACTTTTATAGTGTAATACAACGTAAAACTTGGCCACCATATTCATATAAATACTGCCACAATAAAGTCAACGTTTCGTTCAAATTAATTCTCGAAAAGCTCTATAAACACCCTTCATTTTACGGTGACATATAAAATATCCCTCCTATAGTAATGCTCTTTCTAGGCTGAAATTACCCGAAAAATCGCCCTACCCTTGCCGAGTGGCTCTGCCGAGGGAGATAAAAAAATATGCGACGACATGACGAGTGTTATAGGGTTGCCAACCGGTTCCGGAATGTACGCAGAACGTAAATCGCATGCATACACATAGATGGCAGTAATAGCTTACGTTCTGTTCAAAAATCTGACTGAGATAAGACTGTTTATTTTAATCTTATGGCATGCATTATTTTACCCTTTAAAGTTTGTCACTCTACAGGGGGTCACCCAGGGGACACGTGCAGGGTTGTGGTAGGTAGCTCCTGCGGACGCGAGTAATAGTTGTCCCCCCTTTGTCAAGTGAGTGGGCAACTCGACTGTTAGAAGTTCTTAAGCCGCCCGAAGGCCTCTAACTCAGCTTAACGACTACTATCATAGAAAGCAGCTGGGATCAACTGTTTAGCGTGCTTTCCAAAGCACGGAAGCGCTCATTTATATTAACCACTGAAACATCAGGCGGTCACCCATCCAAAGACTGACCGCCGCCATCTTTGCTTCCGACTCGCAGGCGCCGCTAGGCTATGAGCGCATCTTAGATAAGACAGTTATCGTAAGCGACAAGCGCCGACAAAAAATATACGTTATACGGTAACGCGGCCTTTAGACCTTACTAAATGCAGTGCACTAACTGGGGGAGAGGAAATAAACATCGTGAGCGAGATGTTTTGTCAAATCCACTTAGCAATTTAAAATAAGATTGGAAAGCGCAATGTACGTTTTAAAATTACCCTTTATCTCCGCGAGTAACTGTCACGCAAAAACTATCTCTATATAGGTGCAAGATAAAGCGGATCGCGCGTAATTAGATGCCCAGTTGCGCTAGTCTCGGGTTAAGGTGGCTCCCTGATTTGGTGTGGACGCGGTACGATATCATATCAGTAAGCTGACAGCGGTCAATGCCAACTGTCAGTCGAGTCAGTAACGATTTTATTCTTAATATCATACAAATAAAGCAATTTGCAGAATACTGTTACCCACTTCTGCCGATTTAGAAATAACTACTTAATTTGTATGATATTAAAGTTGAAAATTAAATGAAGGCAAACTATCTGTCAGTGGTTAACTAACAGTAATCGTACTGTACTGCAACGCATCACCCCGCTTCTAAAATGTAATGCTGACAGTATACCAACAATAGGGGTGTAGGCTCGTGTTTAAATTGATAACGTAGTGTTGCTAAATGGATATTAAACCATCAAATTATTGTTATAAAGTATAAATAAAAAATATAGGTACTTAAAATCATAAAAAATATATGGACCTTGAAAGTTTAGAAAAAATATGCTTTTTTATTGTCCCAGAATAAATATAAAGCTACCAATAGAAACCTTACGCTTTTATACCAACAAAATTGGACCTAAACGCAGTATTTTACGACCGAAACAGCAATTCACTTGATTTTCCATACAACGATTAGAAGAAATAGCAAATTGTAATGGCATACTTGTATGTCAATTAGTATGAAGTGTTTTGGGCTGCCGCCAGCGAGGCGAATCTTTCAATTTCAATCAATTTCTTGGGTATTTATGTACTTTAATTGCAGTTGCTCCCATACAAACATTTATTCGGCATAGTAAAAAAATCTTAGTCTTCACCCCTATTGAGGAAATCTGCGCGACATCAGTAACCTCACGTCATACCTAACTAAGAATGTTCCACGGTTTACAGTTGTATTATCCATGAGGACCGTCTCAGAAAACATATGTAGACACGGGTAAAAATATGATTTCCAAATGTGACACTTAAAATATTGGATTGTGCATTGTGACAACCCTAGATAGAACCCTTCTCTATGTATTAGAAGATTAGATAGCGTTGTGAAAACGATATGGCAGTTTTTTATTGTCATTCACATGGGTCGTTCTGTCTTTCTCGGATTACATATGGCTAGAGAAAGACGGGAGTGTGGTTTGGTTAAAATTAGGGGAAATCGGGGTAAGTTGATACAGTGAATGAACATGACGCGTCTAATATGAGTTTCTGTCTATTTCGTGGCGATTTGTGTCAAGTATGTGTAATAAAATGTGACTGATAAGTAGTATTCTTTGTGCAGTTCGATTTTTTTATAAGAATTGATATTAGCTTTTTCATTTGCTTGGTAAGTTTTTATTCAAGCCTTTGTGATAATGATAACGATACTTATGCGTTATCATTAAAGTATTTATTTGCCAATTTTTCAGAAGGGACAGAGTATAGAGCTTAAACTTTGGACTCATATGACTTTCTGAATATTTATTGTGTTTTGTTACTTAGTTATGTAAAATTTTGTGCTTTATTAATAAATGAGTGGATATGACTGTGAGTATGAGTATTTCTCACTAAGACTACATTTTTAATCCTTTTTCGAGAAAATCACAAATTATTGATAATTTTATTTAATCTCACATCTATTTTCTATGGTCAAGCAGCGCCCATTATTTGTTTTTTTTTTGTAATTAAAAATCTTTAATGTTTTAAAGGTTGGCAGGAATAGGTTATAGCTAGTTACTCGTATTAGGTATCGATAATTTTCGAAGGTTTCGTTTATTATATATGTAAAAACAATATTTTGTACTGTTGTCAAATACTGCATTCTCATATCAATCCTTAGTATCTGGGCAAGCTCACTCTGATCGATTGAAAATAGAGAAAAGATTACTTTATTTAATACAAAAGTATATAGCTAAAACACGTTTTACCCGCGTAACCCTTTCTTTTTCGAAAACTCAAAGGTACCTACATCGTAAAACTATGAACTATAAATTCTTGTTCAAAAGTTTTAAAGTCATATTTCCTTTAACATTTATCGAATTCAAAGTTTCCTTGTAAACTCTCGCCTTACAAACTTGCCAGTGACAATTCGCTTCACATTTTACCGACTTCATAAAATAAAAGTCGACAGATGAAGTTCGGGACACACCTTACAGCGGTGCAAACTTATTTTTACAGTTACACGAGCCAAGGTTTCTATCAGACCTGGCCAAGTTAGTACGGGACCGTGTTCTACGAAAGTGCATAAGTAAGTTTGTGGAACACACGTGGCGGGTGACTTGGAAAGCTTTTAAAGTAATGCAACCGCTGTGGGCAAAGTTTATCTACTGAACTATTAGGGGAATGGATTGTTAGTAAGCATTAGGCATAAGTGAGAAGCTCGGCGTGCGAAGACTATGATAAATGTAATGAAAAAAAAAAACAATAAATAACTACAACTCAGAAAAGTTGAAATACCCCCGGCATTTTCATTTTAAAGTACAATATCTCAAAAACGGATGAACAGATTTTCATGAAACATGGTTAAGAACACTCTGGATAAAATTATCTATGTCAAAAAAACAACCGCATTCAAATCGGTCAATTCGTTTGGGACCTACGATACCACAGCAAATCTTTGTGCAATTCGTGCAATCTATCTACACAGATACACAGACACGTATCACTAAAGTATTCACACATACATATCACTACAGTGTACATTTCCTGTTAAAAAAAACCGCAGGACAATCTGTGTTGTTATATTAACCGCGACACAATTAAAAAGCACAGCGACAGATTCTAAAATGTCACTGGTATGAAAAAGAATGTGCTCTCTTCCATAAAACCAATGGATGGATTCTGTCTCTGGCGGCTACCGGCGGGTTTTTATATGCATCGGACGTACGTTACATATGGCGTTGCAAATTAAACCTGCCGCATAGCTGTACATTAGCTAGAACTTTGGAAAATGTGGTTAGGGGAATTTATGAACTCGATAAGTTCATCTATGTCGCAGGCAATGAAACCATCTTCCGCTGTTCTAAAGATATGGATATGAAGTGTCAAGAAACAGGAAAAACCAACGGGAAGCAAGTAGTAGTATCGGGGGCTAGCACAACTGACGCCGCGCCGCGACGCGAGTCGAGAAGGATCTACCATCCTCGTTCTAATTTTCACGGTGCGAGTGTGACAGGGGACGCTCAGTCGCGCGACAAGCGGTTTGTCAGCAAGTTGTGCTAGACGTACGTTGGGGTAACAATCCTTGTTAATATGCACGGCAATGTTTGGACTTACAATAGGACATCAAATAAAACCTTGTTTGGAGTAAGCATGTTACGTCTTTGTTATGATATGACGGTCTTCAAAGGTAATATGTACATACTCGATTACTCAGATCTTATAGCTATATGTTAATGGGATTCAAAACACTGCTCCAATGGCGCGACAAGTATCTCCTTCGTATACGCAACACATGCAATGAGCGGATTCTTGCACGATGAGAACGCATGTGGTGAGCAGTTCGGTGGTTTATTATACAACTACAAAGAAGAGCATAGAGCAAAGCTGAAGGTCAGCGTTGTGGATGGCAAGTTGCATGACGCCCGAGGTGTAGCGGACACAAGAAATGCTGATGAAGGGTATTCTGGGAAAGCTGCTGTGTTCGGGCCCGGGTGGACAGCTGTTGCTATCCTACGCGCACCGGTCCAGCCAGTACATCACCAGCTTCTTCGCTGGCAACCCCGTGTCCGGTGCCGGCGAAATGGTAGTCGAAGACGGCGTTATAAACAGAATAGTGGCGTGCTCGGAGCGCTACCGAGCGGACGTGACTTTGAACAGTCGTGGAAGAGTTGTACTCGAGAGGATACACGAGGGAGATCAAGTTGGAAGAGTGTGCATACACGTGAGACAATGAGGTCTGAGATGAAAGGGTTTATCGGGAAGCAAGACGTCTATACACGTTGAACGCTATAGCTTAACAACACTAATTGATGCGATGGGGTTACATTGAGCCTTCTCAGGGTGAATATACCCAACTGGAATCACTTACTCCTTACAGCGATACCTTTGTATTGATTTAACGTAGTTTTTCTTCACTTTCGTCTTGTGTAGGTATTTAAATACACGCACAAGTTATGTTTTCATATCTGAAAATACAACTTCTCACATATGGTGGTTTGGTGGTGCATGGTGTGGACGGATTCTTATCCCCTATTTGTGTTATGTTTCTTACAGCATTGTTAAATTAGTTGTGCTTTAAAACGACCATAACGTTTGCAGTTTTTAAATGAGGAAGAACGCCATTATTCGTTTTAATTTTTTCCAATTGTCTGGTTAGATGAGTGATGATTAGTTTTCATATTTCCGTAAATATTCTCGACAGTATATAAACGTGTTTTTTTGTTGTGCTGCTGGTAAATATTCCAAACCATTAAAACAGACATTAAATAGTATATGGTTTATCCCGAAAGTCGTTGCTCAATGGGATGAAATGGGGGTAATTTCATACGAGAGCGTACAAAGTCCCGGCAAACTCCAGTCAATAAATAAATGTCGCAACAAAAATATATAGATGGATTACTCGTACTTTTCCTGAATCGATCCAGCGCAAACTTGGACGTGCCACGACATCCATACTAGTTAGTAGCGACGTATTTGACAAGCACTCCCAACTCGCCCAAGCACTCGCACAAGCACGTGGCAACTTGTTTAAACTCGTTACTTGCCTATCCGACTGTACAATTCAATTCAAACTGTATCGGTGCTCGATAGTATGTACCTATACGATCATTGAGTTATATAGTGTAGAGTTAGACATCCTCTAACCTCATGGGAGTGCCTTTGGATAGTCCGTGGCGGGCGCTTATACAGAGTGTACCAAAAATGGGGTGTGAAACGATTAAGGGCATAACAGTTATCGAGTTCTGATAAGAAAAAATGTATGAGAAAATCTTTTTTACATTGGTATGGAGCAGGTGGTGACCCCAATCGGCCAACTCTATACAAATGTAAAAAATAGTTATTTTCGATACAAGTGCCGAAAATAGGAAATTCGCAACGGGTGGTGATAAATTAAAACACGACCGAAGGGAGTGTTTTAAATCGACACGAGTTGCGAATTACCTATTCGCACGTGTATCGTACAACGTTTTACTGTACTATGGCTCTTTAAAGTTTCGACATATGCACTAGTGCGGGAAAGCAGCACCATATGTACTGTACAATATATTTTCGTTTTTTCTTATCAGAATCAGGGTTTCTAAACTTTACTAAAAGCAGTTAGATAGGGCAGCACCTACTTACTTAACTTATTAGAAACAGACTCAATAGATGCACTCAAGATCGATATTGAGCAAGTACGCTGCAGCATAAGTGTTTGAGATTAATCGATAGCCTTTGAGAATGTGAGTAGGTATATCTACACTGTTTACTTTATTTGGGAGGTAGCAAGGCATATACGCAATAAACTATAGTGGCTAGATATTTCAGAATTATACAATTAAATAGGTAGTTTTATGACTCCTTTGGCAAGCACATACCAACATACTACAATGCCTTTTTTAGGGTTCCATATCCAAAATTGGTCGAACGGAACACTTATGCGATCACTCAGTGTGTCCGTCCTGTCTCACCCAGTTTTCTCGAAGACCGTTTGACGTAGGAAGCTGAAATTTGATATAGACATAGAAAAGAAGTAAACCGCAGAAGTGGGCAGTTTGGGGGGTAGGAAGGAGTCTACCGATTTTTTTGGATTGTAGGTATCATTAGGGGTGTCGTTCGAAAGCTCATACATTTTTGAGACGGTATACCAACTTCTAGTAAAAAGGCCAAACGGCGGTCGCGGGTTCGAATCCCGGTTCGTACCAATGAGTTTTTATTAATTATGATATACATGATATAAAAACCAGAAATAAGACAAGCTCACAGTGCCCCATATACTCAATAATTGTGTACGGTTCTATAATAAATTCCCAATTAGTGTGACTCGTCGGACTTTTATCAAACTTAAGAACTTCCTTTAACGTAAACTATTTAGTTATATGAATGACTAAAATGCCTGGGAAATAATTGCTCTAAGCATTTAGGTAATGTACTACTTGTAGTAACTGTATTTGTTATAATTATTAATTGTTAGAACTTAATTGGTGTTTGTTATATTTGTTATTATTGCTTTTTTACACTGTATATTTGACATTTTGAAAGTGCTTAATTGTAAGTCTACTTGAAAGAATTAATTGTTGGATGACGATTCCCTTCGAATTGCGGTTGCGTTGCGGTTGGGGTGTAAGGTCTGTGAGGCGCACCGTTGCATTTGTGGGGTGGTGGTTGAGGAAAACGGGCACCATGGTTTGAGCTCTCAGAGGTGTGCGGGGCGTTTTCCGAGGCACCACGCCATAAATGATCTGGTTCGGCGGGCTTTAGTTTCGGCCAACGTGCCTTGTGTCCTTGAGCCTCCGGGGTTGTGCCGTACGGATGGGAAACGGCCGGATGGTTTGACGTTGGTTCCATGGCAGAAGGGACGGTGCCTCTTGTGGGACGCGACATGTGTAAGTACATTTGCCCCGTCCCGTTTGAGCCACACCATCAGATCCGCGGCGTCGGCCGCCGAGACGGCGGCTCCGATGAAACACGCAAAGTACCTACTCTGCCTTGGAACCGATGTACGACTTTGTGCCAGTGGCGGTAGAGACTGCGGGACCTTGGGGTACGGAGGCTAAAGATTTCATACGGGAGTTGGGTCGGCGGCTTAGGGAGAGGGGCTGTGATCCTCGTTCCGGATCGTTCCTGGTTCAACAGATTTCTTTGGCCATTCAGCGTGGCAACGCCGCCAGTGTCATGGGAACTTTTGGACCAGCGATCCGGGGCGGTCCTTTTTGTTAGTTTAGGTTATAACGTGTTTTTGACGAAGCCTGTTGCGGATTCTTTCGTTGTTAGTTAAGTGCCTAGGGGGATGTATGTTTGTTTGTACGCAATTGACGAAGCCTGCGTTGCGGATATCTTAATGGACCTTAATCATTTTATTTTTGTACTCTTTAGAATTAATTACTTTGACTTTACTGTGAAACCCATTGCACAAATATGCATGAACAACATAGGTCACAGTTAAAGTATTGATATTCGTACCGATCGAGACATACGAGTATTATATTGGATATATAGGCCTATTATATATATATATATTGGAAGTGTGTGTGACTAAGAATCTATCTGATTTCTGGGTTTATTATAATGTCAGTGGTGAGTGGGTATACGGTCATCGAATTTACTGACGACTCGAGTTCATAGTCAAATATCTTACCTATGTCATTTCACCGAATGATAATTATTTATTTTCCTAAGTAGGTATATACAAGATGATAACTATAACATTAACTAAATTAAAGCTAAGTGAAATCTAAAAAAGGCCCTCGAGGCATTGTACCGAGGATGCTGGCGGCATTTCCTCGCTGAATTGCAATGCTGATGCGTTGCGCGAGAAAGCCGCCAGCTCTTCGGTCACCAGTTATGTATATGTATTTAGTTAAGTCTTATGGCAATTTCTCTAAGATGAAATCTTTTAAGTAGTATCGATTTTTATTATACAATTAAGTAACCAATAGTTGGGATCTATAAAAATGTAGGTATACATTGTATTTTGTCATATACGGATTGGTATAGAGATAACTAAAACACCAAAGACTACAGTGGGTTCGGATTTTATTGATTTATTAAAACTTGTGTGCATTACAAAGGAATTTTCAAAATATGCCCTATGTGTTTATAGTAAAATTGCAGTTCTACATATTATTTACTCTACCTAGAATCTAAAATACATCAACGCGCGATCGACCAGCCCGCCGATTCTGTAATTCATTTTGAGCTCACCTCGACGCTCACTGGTGACCGGCGGGGTAAGCCGCATTAACGGGTAGCATCTCGGTGTCAAGATATATTTGTCGGTGAGCTCAAAATAAGTTACAGAATAGGGGGGCTGCAGATTCTGTAGAACGTTCGCGACGCGTCTGTTACACGCCTAAAAAGTCTGTGGGTAAGTATTAAAAATATGGGACTTTAAGGAAATCTCAAACATAGCTTAGGTGGGTTTAATATCAGGTTAACGCTAGAATACTTTGTTACGCGGTAGATCGCAGTGGCTACTCAATAAAACGGTCGTAAACGGACTCGTAAACGGTCGCCGGCTCGACGCCGAATAAAACAGTTTTATACGAAATCAGTGTTGTGCGACTTTTTGCTCTAAACAATAAAATTGTATAGTGCTTTTCTCGCAAAATTATTTGGATCTCAATATCACTTACACATATGAACTTCTGGTTAGTATATATTTCAACTATATATTTGAGCTTATTGTTTTACATCAGAAAGTCCTAATTTTATTGGACATTATAACATCCGCTTACGAGGTTAACTAGTTATTTGTAGAAACGCTTTTTCTTGTTTTAGTGTATTAGGGACAAAGTACAAACTTAACTAACGAGCGTAATATCCGCCGACAAACTGTCATCAGTCTGGCGTTTTTTTTTGTTCCGTTTAAGTTTGTGTGCGAAAAAAACTTATGCCGAAGCATCAGGACACCATCATCAGGCATCTCACAAACCTCATCCTCGTTAAATCAAGACATAAATAGTTGCCTGCCTCTTTTGGGAATAAAGGCGTGAATGTCCCGTGTATGTATGGAAATAGCTAAAAATCTTCGATTTGTGAAAACAAATCAGCAGATTTCAATATCGCACCTGACGTCCGCACGCTCCGGTAGTCAAAGCGCTACTGCTCATAAATGTTTACGATCGTGTTTGCAGCGCCATCTAGTCACAGAGATTGGCACCTTGCATTAAAACCAGGGCTGTTGTTCGCAACGCTTTACCTCACCTGAGAAGAACCCATGCAGAAACAGTGTAAGTTAAGCCTCCGAGTAGACGTTGTTGTTACGAAACCCGGCGTCAAGATATACTAGGCGTGATCCATGAGGTGAAACACGTTGTGAATTTGCTGGCAGGGCATGCTACCACCGAACGGTTAAAACACCTTTAAGACAGACTTTTGGAGCATTCTTTCTTGTTTGTTTCTGTGGCAAAAGAATAGGACAGCCATAGTCGTTCGCCAAGCTGTCGCTGAAGGATTTTAAATCGGATAGCCGAGGTTTAACGTCTAGTAAGAAAGTGAGTAAAATTTAAACGCTCGAGTCGTTTGTTAGGTTTATGGGTTTTGCAGTGGGTTAGGAGCTAAGGGATTAAACGGTTCATCTAATTATATTAACCTATTTCTGACGTGTTATAAGAAGTTCCTTTCTCGCGTATTTCATTTAAACCACATTGGATTTAACTATATCACTTACAACTCGTTTGTAACGTTACGACAAAAGTGGCGACTTAACTGATCTGTTACAGCTGTAATAGTACCTACATTACGTAACTAGGGCTGTGAATTCGTGAATGCCCCAGATCGCAGGTGTTTGTGGCCCGAACCGAAGGTGAGGGCCATAAATATGCGCTCTGGGGCTTTACGAATTACCGCCCGTGTTGAGTACAAAATTTTACTCCTTCACCTGGCCACAATGCGAGTTTTCCCGTACGCGCAGCGTGCAGTAAAACTCGCATTATGTCCAGGTGTGACGTAAAATTGTGTACTTACCACGGGCGGTAATTCGTAAAGCCCCAGAGCGCATATTTATGGCCCTCACCTTCGGTTCGGGCCACAAACACTTGCGATCTGGGCCATTTACGAATTCACCGCCCTAGGTACGTAATGTACTATTACGTCTTCACCTGGCCACAATGCGAGTTTTCCCGTACGCGCAGCGTGCAGTAAAACTCGCATTATGGCCAGGTGTGACGTAATAGTACATTGTGATACAAGTGAGGTAGGTTGATAATTACATCAGAGGCGAAATTGTTCACGCGAACCGCAGGTGAGCGTGATAAGGAAGCCGAGGATGTAATTATCAAAGCTCACGCGTATCATACGACGTTTTTCAACACATTTTGCGAGGAAAAAATCATTTTCATAAGATGAAAATGTTATAGGCCTGCCAAATTATTTACTTTACATTAACCAAATCATTAAGATGACAACAGGTTTTTACTCACAATTGCACATCGCCAAGAATTTCCAGTGGCGTCCATTCTATTTATCACTTTTCTAGTCACCACGAGTCAACATGTTTGATAATAACCAAACACGCATAAATAAATTTTACAAATATTTGTGAAATAAATAACCTATCCTATAAGGGCGCCCAACAGTGTTTTTTTTTTCGTGAAGTTTGCGCAGTGTGGGCACAGAAATCTCTAAACAGCCAATACAAAATGAAATTATATTTTCGTTTTAAAATGTTATCTGTATTTAATTCATGTAAAATGTTATGAAAAGTGAATAGTTTTACTAAATTAAACGTTTCCATATTATATACATAAAGAAATAGTCAATTAATTAACAAAAAGGATTTAATTTGATTAGTCGAGTAAGAATCCATTTGCAGAAAATTAAAAAAATAGCTGTACATTCTGTACAACCCGGTTAATTTAAGAATGCACCGTGTTCATGCATATATCTTCCTGCAAGGTGCCAACGTGACTTAATCGGGATATAACCATAACACACAAGTGTTGTAATGTTATAAAACACGCGTTTTTAATATCCAGGATTATGAGCCTTAAAGCGACACAATAAGAGGTACGTTACGAGCAATTGTGTTGAAAAAGTACTTACCTACAACGCAGTTATTTCTATTAGATTAACTGATTAGCCTAGACTTTTCCTCTTTTGTAATAATATAGTATTATTGTATGTATTTTATAAATTGACTTACTTACCATATAAGTACCTACTTATAATTCTAGTTAGTATAAAGCTGTTTCGTAAAACTCCACGCAAACTCAGATTTCCAAATAATCCTTACTGAAAACCAGTAGTAAAGTGTTGTATAAATCGGAAAGCCAATACTTTTTCCCGCAACGCTCAATATTGTCGGCGACACTCCTCGCTCGGACTTGGCTCATTTTATTGGCCCCATAAAAGAATATGGCCTCTCTACACCAGATTGTTTTTTCTTACGATATTTCCAAGTGTTACTAATATTTCTCTCGCAAAAGTTGAGCCAAGTTTGTGACAGTTCCTGGTAAATGTATTTCGTTGACTTTTAACCCTTTTATAACGGATTGCGAAACCGATTGCACGATTTTTTAGTTCGGCATGCTATCTCCATAGTTACATTAATACCTAACATACTTAAAGCTAGATTATATAATTAGAAAACAAAACTAAAAAGTACGCTACCCTTTGATCTGCTCGATCCGATACATAAATATTGGGCAGTCGTACTTGTACTTATCAGCAATAATGTTTCTTACTAACGTTAGGTGGATGTAAAGGTCATTCTTTGTATAAGAAAATGACAATTGGGTTGACTTAACGTTCGTTCGAAAAGTTATGCAATTATCACTCTACTTATGTGTTGAAGTGCTACGCTCTATTCCTCAACTAGGTATTAACAACTACTGCACTGCACGATTTTTATGATAGTTTTTGAATTAATCAGAACTTGATATTATGTAGGTTAACATGCTTCTTTAAAATAATGCGTGCAATAGGAACAACCAAAAAACATTTTCTGTGATATTTACAAGATTGGCATTGATGCATTTGAGGTGGTTCGATCACCATAGAAAACGTCTTTTGACATTTGCTGGCTACCGGCGTGATATTTTCAGAAACTTATGTTTATACAAGTTTATTCTAGGAAAGGGAATGGGAAACCAATTAATGAAAGTGTGTTACATAAGTTTCTTAATAGCCTGCGAATGTCAAAAGACGTTTTGTATGTTGATCGAACCATCTTAAAATCATATATTATAATTGTGGCACTTATTAATATTAAAAACGTATCAAAAATGCATGTAATGTGTCACAGAATGTCTTTCTCCTCTTACACAGGCCAAAATAAATGAAGAAGAGATCACTTTTCACACAAAGCCTCGCTAGAGCCGTCTGCGGTCAGCCTTTATAAACTGGACTTTTATATCGAGACTTCCTGCAAACGAATACTTGCAAAGATCGCACATACTGGAAGGGCTATACAAATATTTTACTAACTGATACTTTACGGTGTCCTTCCCGTAATATCTTTAAGCCAAGAGGATTAAAATACGGACGCGGATACCGTAATCCATCAGTGTTTTTCAAACTGTAGGTCGCGGCTACTCGTATTTTTAAAGTTAAAGTTCAGCACGGCTATCACGCGACGGCGTGATAGAAACCTTAGAACAAGAGGCAAGAAAAATAGTATAGTATAGTGCGAGAAAAATCGAGAGAGCTCGCGCGCCGTCACGTGGTAGTTATGCTGTAAGTATTTTGAACAGCATGGCCATGAAAAAGAGTGAAAAACAATGCCCTAACCTATGATAGCTTGGAAGTTTATTCGGTGTTACAACAAGCGTGTTATAGACTTTTATATTTGGATTTTCAGTCGACACAGCGCACCCTCAGGAGCTCAAGCGGGTTTTTTTACACTACGAGGGGGGCAAACAAGCAGACGACCCGCCTGCAGATAATTATTTTATTTTACAGTTTCAAGGGACTGTAGATTTCATGGTTTTCATTTCAACTCGATACCTGCACGCTCTCCCAAGATAAAGGGCCTGGACAGACGGACAAACTGACAACAAAGTGATCATATGTACAAGGGTTCCCGTTTCTTTCTTCTGAGTTACGGAACTGTCCACCGTTTGTGAGGTTGAAGTCTACAAATTAGAGTAAGATGTCAATCCGTTGCGCCCTACAAGTTACATCCAAAGAAACTTCAATACATAATAATAATAAAAATAAATCAGCCTACACAAGTCCCACTGCTGGGCACAGGCCTCCTCCCATGGATGAGAGGAAACGGGCAGTAATCCCCACACTCGCCCAGTGCGGGTTGGGGACTTCGCATACACAGGTTTCCTCACGATGATTTTCCTTCACCGAAAAGCTAACAGTAAATAACAAATTATATTTCGTACATAAGTTCCGAAAAACTCATTGGTACTAGCCGGGATTCGAACCCACGACCGCCGTTTGACAGCCGCATGCCTAAACCGCTAGGCTACCGTAGCTCAATACATACTCGTAGATAAAAAGCAAGTTGAATTTATGATTGTTTAATTAAGTAACAAAGGTTTAAAAACAAGAAAAACATAATATACTTTAAGTAAAAATCTTACTAAACACTAAATTAGAAACTAGGATTAAAGTAATTATGCATAAAAAAATTGGCCCAAATCACCTTCTGAGGGCAGCGTGCCCAGAATGGCAATGCTGATCCGCTGTGCCAGATATGATCCAGATTTCTGGTCACGCGTCACCTTTACCAGGCGTTTGGAACACTCCTTGATTGTTTTATTTTCCAATAGAATAGCTTAAGCAAATAAGACTATGGACGCCTGGGCCTGGTACCTGTACTGTGTTTTGACGTGGGGTAAGACACCAGTGAAATTACTTGATTAAAGGTATTCCATATTCGGTCAGAGTCGTTGCATGTGTGATCTAGTGTGTCGCCTCAATTTGTCACCGGCATCACCTAAGATTTGACTCATCTAGCGCGCATTCATCCTTGTTTTTCCCTCGAGATTGAATAAGGCGGGCGCGAAGCCGACGCCGGATTTATGAGGATTCCCTCCACTCCTCTGATTGCCAGTTTACTCTGTGTCAAAGTGCGTGCCCGGCGACTGTGAATAAGCCTTTACAATTTATTGGAAACGCAAAGGACTTTTGCTGGGGTGCGAAATGATGAGTCACTTTTGGTACAGCACATTCCTGGCTTGGTAGTAACTCCAGTAATGGCTGTTTTGTCACTGCCCCCACAAAAGGGGATATTGCACAATTTTTTAAAGTTTCGTACCAAAACAGTAAAAAAGTAACCCTTATCTGTCCGTCTGTCACAACGTGAAATATCTCAGCAACTACTCATGCTATCAATACGTGAAACAATTGTAAAGAAGGCTAACACACGCGTATGATAAAAAACCGGCCAAGTGCGAGTCGGACTCGCGCACCGAGGGTTCCGTACAAACCATAAGAAGCAAAAGTTGTAGTATGTTTATTACTAAATGATAAATGAAAATGGAATCTGTAACATTACAATGTGCGAAGCTGGGGGAGCATAAATTTAAACAAGGTCTCTTTATCAATTTAGTAATCCTAAAAAAAAATAAAAAATTAAGAACCACATCATTTATCTCTCACTTATAATAAATCTCTAAATTAAAAAAATAATCAGCCAGTATCAAACTAACCATTTTTGTGTCCCGAATGATCTCGGCTTCCCGTGAACGGAAATACTTTAAACTTTTTTTACAAGTACATTACTATTCTAGCTAGGACTTAGGATAGTTTTTATCCGACTGCGATGGTTAATACATTTTCGGAAACATTTTAATCTCATTAAATTATTCATTTCTTCTGCTTGAAATCGTAGCCGCCATATCTGTCAACTGTCAGTGGCGTTAAAATGGCGGCCTTGCCTTAACTATCCAACAGTACCTAATAATTTCGATCCGGTGTTGTGATAGACCTTCACAATACGCATATTAAATTCTAAAGCATAAAATAATAATCGATTCCGATATGGAAACTTATATGCGCTAAATTCGTATTGAGGCGTAATTTCAACAAATGGTTCAACAAATTTCAACAAAATAACGTCAAACGTCAAAAGTCTGACCGACTTCCTTTTTTTTATGGCATGGAATATTTAGCACTGTCATCGGCTCATCGCGTTCAGCCATGAAGTTTATTTGAGTTTCTGCAAGATTACACGCGGAGTATTTTGTCACGATACGATACTGCACGGCTATCACAAGACGGCGCGCGAGGTCTCTCGATTTTTCTCGCACTATACGTCTCTTTCTAAGTTGTCTAATAAGAGAGTGACGGATAGTTCGAGAAAAATCGAGAGAGCTTGCGCGCCGTCTTGTGATAAGCCATGCTGATTTGTCAGTATTTATATAATTTATCAGCAAACGTATGTATTCAATCAGTACAGAACGGGCCTTTTATAAACATTAATTATCAACCGCGTCTGTATTAAGGCGGTATTATAACTTCGTACTACGCGCCTTCAAGTTGACATGCAGCCAATATAGAGACACAGAAATTGGCCAACATACAGGAAAATACTTTTATAATGAATCACAACACACATTTAATTAAGTTGGCAATAGCAGTAACATACATAAGATTTGGCAGAATGTGATCTGAAACATTGCAATAAGTATGAAAAAAAATATATCGGAGTGACTCAAGATCATTTCGGCCATCACGTCTTTATTTATTTAATATTAAGTGTTAAAAATATGTACAGAAGAAGATCAATAAACATTTAATGCTGCAGCCTGTGTCCTACCTGTTGGATCTATTGTCACAAACATCTACTAAACTTTTCCCCCGGTATTCATAAAATTTAAAATACCTATGTTAAATAAAACGAGTTTTGTCCTTTTCCTACTAATTTAAAAATCAGAGTGACAGATAAAGACGAACGAATCTTAACGGCATTTCAACTAAAATGGGTTTATTCCACGTTTTACTTGATAGGCTAAATGAGAACTGCATGTGTCCTATGTCCAAGAGAAGAAATGCGTTAACTCCCACCACATTACCATGCAAACGAAGTCACAGGTACAGCTAGTTTTATAATAAAACTGAAATACCTGAAATACCTACACTAGATTTGCAGCAGCCTGGCAAAACTTCTTTTATCAAAGTGGTTTATTTACAAAGTTTTTAGTCACTACCTTTTTATAAATCCGGTTCAAAATACTAATTAACTGTTTTTGAAAAAATTAACCAGACCTGTAAAATGTTGACTGAAAAAGGTATGAATAGTACCACATTGAAAATTGAAGTTTGAAAAAACGTTATCTATGATTGTACTATTTCGTGTAGTGCTAGTGCTTATTAACGGAAACATGTTTAGGGATGAAAAATATGTGGAAATTCCATTTTGGGGATTCATTCTAAAATCGATATTGAAGTCTCCCACAACAATCAAACGGGAACACGGGGTATAGCCCCTTTGGGGTTGCTGCCGTATATTGTTGTATTTATGCATTCAATTGCAACATTAATTTGACATTGTGGTGACCTATATTATATATATAGATACAGTTATCACTCTGCCTGACATCAAACATTTCAAAATGCAAGCATTCACAATGGCCGTTTGCAGCACCTGGGTTATTTAAAAAAAATATCTTGTACATGATGCATCTGGGATGGCATCCTTTAGATTGCGACGTACATAAGCGATAGATCCCCAACCTGGATTTGCTTTAGATATAGCTGGACTTTCTACTCTGCACACCTCATAAAAACCATCAAGTTTAAAAGTGTCTCTACTACATCCCAGTTTTAAATTATGCGACTTATATTGCTATTTCTTATGATTGCGTGGACATAAAAGTTTCGTTTTGCTACAGCTGAAAGGTATTATAGACCTGAGTATTTGATATGAATTTCAATTAAATACCTCTACGCGTTTACGAGGAAAAAGGTAGTGAGTTTAAAATTTATAAAAATATATTTGTATGATTTTACTATAAATGTATACTTTTCGTAATTTTTCCATTGTCTGTGCTATATGAAGTTTCTTCGTGCCAAGTTTCAAGTTTCTGTGTTAACGGGAAGTACCCTTTAGGTTTTGAGTTTCTTGCGAGTACCCAATTTCAAAATATGTGACTTAATTTGCTATTTCTTTTGATTGCGTTGACATAAAAGTTTGGGTTTGCTACATCTGAAAGGTCCCGTAGACATGACTTATTTGACATGAATTTCAATTTAAAATCTCAACACGTTTACGAGGAATAAGGAATAAGTTTAAAATTTTTAAAATCATTTTTTTGTATGATTTTACTAAAAATGACTACTTTTCTTAATTTTTCCTTTGTCTGTGCTATATGAAGTTTCTTCGTGCCAAGTTTCAAGTTTCTGTGTTAACGGAAAGTACCCTTTAGGTTTTGAGTTTCTTGCGAGTACCCAATTTCAAAATATGCGACTTAATTTGCTATTTCTTTTGATTGCGTTGACATAAAAGTTTGGGTTTGCTACATCTGAAAGGTCCTATAGACATGACTTATTTGACATGAATTTCAATTTAAAATCTTAACACGTTTACGAGGAAAAAGGAATAAGTTTAAAAAATTTAAAATCATTTTTTTGTATGATTTTACTAAAAATTTCAAGTTTCTGAGTTCACGGGAAGTACCCCGTAGGTTTTGCGAGTGTCGAAAAACTCAATTTTTGCAGCATAAACGACTGTATCTTTTAATTGCGTTGGCTTTTAAGTTTGATTTTTTCACAGCTCCAAGGGACAATAGACCTGAGTATTCGATATAAATTTCAGCTTGATACCTCCAAGAGTTCCTGAGAAAAATGGTCTTGACAGACAGACAGACAGACAGACAGACAGACAGACGGACAACAAAGTGATCCTATAAGGGTTCCGTTTTTTCCTTTTGAGGTACGGAACCCTAAAAAGGCATGGTAGTATGAAAGTTTGCACGGAACCCTCGGTACGCGAGACAAACTTCCACTCAACTGCATTTATGGCGTCGTAGCTTAGCTTGGTTGTTTTGTATGCATACGTATTTTTGTTTATCTCCGGTGGCTTTACTTTCCACTCACTACGTATCTCATTCGTAAGTTACTTTTTAAAAGACTTCAAAACCCTTTTTTTGATATACAACGATGGTGGCAAACAAGCGTACGGCCCGCCTGGTGGTAAGAGGACATCGCAACCTATAGACACATACAACTCCAAAGGAGTAACATGGGCGTTGCCGACCCTTGATATGTTTGAGGATTCGCCGTGTTGATAGCTAAAGGAACAAATGCCCTCGCTCTCAATCTCTCCATTAGCAATTATTTGCATGTATTTTAAAAAGATAATTATGTAAAGTAACTGCGCAATTACTTTTCCAAAATACGCCGTACACTAACTTAGAAAGATAGGAGGAAAAAAAAAGCCATCTAAACAAAGTATGAAGAGCTGTCATTTACACTTACTTGTCAATTTACTTTATTTAGTAAATTGACATAAGTGTAATATAGAAAATATTATTGCGTATTTTTCCACAATACATGCGGACGCAGTTTTCCACCAATACCACAAAAACACATCACAAACTTGCGCATAAATAAAATATCATTTACATCAATAAAATATCATGCGTGCAAAATATGCTTTTGTGCGAATGTAAGCTGCCCAAAATGGCATTTTAATGCTCTAGTGCACAAATAATTTATTTTAAAGATTTAAGATAATTGGGGCTAACAGCCACACGCACAATAGAATTCCGTAAAATTAATTTGGTTTTTTATTTGATTTGCTTAATCAATTTGATATCCGTATTTTCTATTACCTACAAAACTCATAAAACCAGAATAAAATTAAGTCGATTATTATTGAAAAACTTCAGTATCTAATAATTAAATGATTTGGCAGTATTGAACGTGACGGAAGTTGAACATAAAAACTTTTGAAAGTTAAGGTGGAGTTTTCTCTTTAAATGAAGTGAAAAGCAGTGTGTATAACTCTAGCATAATCCTAAATTACCCATTTTACCCCTCGACCTAAATATCCACTCTTCTCAGGTAAAATAGCTCATTTGATGCACTTGTTGTACAATCTACTTTTGATTGGCAGTATATCCATGTCTGCCTAGGTGTTAAAAGTGTATAGGTATTCTTTGTTCGGAAAAAGGTGTGGAACCAATATATTTATGAAACGACGAGGGGAGAGATATACCGACTGTCGACGCAGTGTTGTAAGGGGATTGCGAAAACTTGGTGCTTTTAATACTTAGAGTATAGATATCTAAAGTGGACCTATACCACACTATACGGTTGCCTCCATAAGAGCGGAATAGGACATTATTGCTGAGGCGCGGAAAGAAAGGGGTTGCCTGCCAAGAGACGAGTGAGGCAGCCCCGGTTTTCGCCAAGGTAAATTTAGTGCTCTTCTCAAACATGTGAAGAAATAATACAGACATTACAAAAATACATATTGTGACATACCTAATAACGCGGTGATACTTGTAATATGATTTAGCTATAAGCATTCTTTCTGTAATTCTTTTAATGGCGGTATTCACTTCACACTATATTTTACACTCAATGCGGTGTTTCAAGTAATTATTATTGCACTTAATTAATTTCGTGTTATTTCACTTAAATAAAGAGCGAAAATTAAACAAAAAATATATTACCTTAAGAACCGCGCGGCGCGCGTGTGATTTTCTTTGGCTGAAAGTGATTTTTCCTTAGTCGTCTCGATTTAGTATGGCGCTATCAGGATTTTAAAAAGTTTAACGCATCGTTAATGGAAATAATGGGTTTTGTATGGGCAGGGAAGAGACTTAACTTTTTAAATGTTGGCGGATATAAATTAGTCACTTCGCGTGTTCGTTTTTCAAACAAAATGCGACGCTTTCCCAGCATGTTTGAGGAAACGTATTTTACCGACCTTGACAATTACTTACCTAAGCGAAACAAAGATTAGCATGCAATTGTTATTTTTGTTTACTTCGTTAGCTGGTTAAAAACCACAAGTATCAAGAGCATTCCATCATAGTACGCGATATAGGCGGGTCGACCGGGATGAAAAATCACAGATGACTTTTTTTTATAGCGAATAGGCCCGGATCCGGAGTAATTATCGTCACTGGGCCACTTACACGGTTTTGCGGAAAACTGGAGATAAAGAATAATAGCGATGCTTTTACGCGTAATGCTTCAGAGAAAATGTTACCTAATACTTTCAGTTCCACATCTTTTAACTCAAGAATCTTCCCTCATTCATAAAGAATGAATTACAATTTCAACTATTTATATCTTATTTATTGAAAACATGTTAATATGCTCACCATAAGTTTGTGTCACACCAATATGCTTCTTAATTATATGGCCACGAAATTGCGTGAATTGCGGCGCGGCAAGCGTTTTATCTGATCATGGCGCGGTGGAGAACCGCAACGAACTGTGGTTAGTTGGGACCACACGCAATGAATTAGAAAAACCGCTGCCGCTGCCGCCGCCGCTTAATGTCGTGGCCGGACCGTTAGGGTGGGTTGCACCAACTTACGAATACAGCCCGATCAACGTAAAGCCCGATGAACCCGTAGTTCCATAGAAACTTGTCAAACTTTCCATACTATCAGATTATAACGAACACCGCTTACGATTATAGGTACACACATTCAGCCTAAAAGTTATCTTTCGAGTGATAAAAAAATAAAAAATAAAATTGGATTCGTCGTCCGTTCCTAAAAATTTTAACAAAAAACAGGTCGAAGTGATACCGATGACAGCTCCACCTAATGCACATTGAAAGGACAGTCATACTTCCAAAAGAACACAAACGTCCGCAAATTCTTTACACTTGCGTCTTTACGAAGATTTTGAATGTGATGGCGACTATAAAGTCGCAAGTGTTTACAAATATTGTGAAGTTACGACGTTTTATATTGGTGTTGTTTTTCTTGAGTCATTTTTCTTTATTTCGTGAAAAGGTCGCTGGTAAGTCAGTGATAAATGTGTCCGTCCGAGTGTCATCCTTCCGAGGGCGATACAGTCAAATGGTACTCGATGATTCGTGTTAATGGAAGTAGATTGCTTTTTTTTAACTATAATATTACTCTGATAATTTATGCGCGTCTAAGGGTGAGTTGCACCAAACCGTCTGTAATCGTAAGCGGTGTTCGTTAAAATCTGAATGTATGTCGTTTGACAAGTTTCTATGGACTGACAGCTGTCAGCGCCATATTTAACGTTGATCGATCTGTAATCGTAAGTCGGTGCTACCCGCCCTAAGTGATTTTTTGCAGATTATGTGTGAAGGTAAAAAATACACATGTAATTATGAGAAATATGTTTATAAGTAAAATAGTTAAGGTGGTTTGACGACCATACAAAACTTTTTTGTATGGTCGTATTTTGTATGGTTTTTAGGTAGTCAACAAGGAACCCTTATAGTTTCGCCATGTCCGTCCGTCTGTCTGTCTGTCTGTCTGTTGTCTGTCCGTCTTCGGCTGATGAGCTCAGTAACCCTTAAAACTAGACAACTGCAATTCGGCGTGGGAATATAAACCAATCACGCCGACAAATCAGTAAAATAAAATCCTGAAAAAAATATTTTTTTAGGGTACCTACATGTAAATTGGTGATGTACTTTTTTTCTCGTTAAATCTATAGTGTGGGGTATCGTTGGATAGCTTGTTCAAAAATATTATGGGTTTTCTAAAACTATTATTCAACTCAGTTATGCGTTTACGGAACCCTACCCTGCGCGTGGCCCGACACGCACTTGGCCGCTTTTGTTTGTACGACTCTCACCAAACGGGCCGGGCCGGAGCGCATTCTATTACATGCAAAGGAATTTGAACCAGTCCATCGCCAGGCAAGCAGATCACACTCGGGGGTTGACACCAACAAGGCATTCAGCAGCGTCTGGGCACGGAGGTGCGGGGAGTTCCTGTGCGACACAGTGCGAGCCGGAGGCCACCACATACGAGCGTGATTGAATCGGTATATTCACACCGCAAGCGGTCGGCGTATAGTAACGCGAGGGTACGTCAGCGACGCGTAAACAGCGCGTGTGCAGCGCGGGCCCGCCGCGTTGGCGACGCGCACGTCACGCGGCCGCGCTGCCGAGTTGTAACTTTAGCGCCGCGGGCCCGCGTTAGGACCGTGTTCGATGTGTGTTTGAAGTGTAGTTTCAATGATTTACAACTTGCGCGGGTGCCGCGCAGCACACGCGCCGCGCACGACACGCGTTCGGTGGGTGGAGGCCTTAAAAGCGGGCGCGTACGAGGCCATTCGTGGGACCTCTGGAACGTGCAGCCTCACAAATGCATGGAATGCAAAGTGACCGACAAAAATTAATGCATGCAATACATTCATTAATGCATATGACATTTGAAAAAAAAACTCTTACTTTTGGTCAAACTTCTTATTAGTTTAAGCTACCAACATTACAATGCATTGATTTGTCTAATTGGCTTTACTTTGCTCTTACTCTGCGAAATTCTCCTAAAGAAAACTATTCCTTTGCTTTCCTTTAAATAAAAATGCTTTGACGCTATCAGCAAAGGAATATTTTTCAAGTAATTTCATTATTTCAATTTAAAAGTTACGAACATGCGTTTAAAAGTTGCCGTCCCTTCAAGTCTCTAATAATGTGCGACTTTGATGTTTTATGGGATTTATTCAATACAACCATTATCTTATCAAGGTTGAAGTGTGTTGCGGGAGATGGGCTAGCAACCTATCACTTGCGTTATCACATTTTTTATACCCACATGTATGCTAGAAGTGACACTGGAACATCAGTTTCATGTGCTCTGCCTACCCCTTTTGGGAATTAAGGAGTGAATGTATGTGAGTATGTTACCATTATCTTCTTTTTTTCATCATGACCCCGAAATCATTTGTTAATTGAACGAGCGAGCTAAGCCTCACTTTGGGCCGAAAATCCTTCAAATGTCTGTCCAGTGTCCCGCTGTTCAGCTGTTTCCGCGTGTTCCACAGCTCACAGAGCAACTAGTAAGAAAATAAGTATAATCAGCCGGCATTGAGTCCGCCACAAAATCCGCAAGGCACATCAGCGAACCCCATCCAAGTGTCGACCAAGTAATAAACTTGCAATAAAAGTCGACAGTCCAGTAATTCAGCCGTCGGCCGCAGGCGGCGCCGCTGCGCTCTTCACGTCCAAATATATGGCCACTTCAACCGACGATTGTCTTGTGCCCGATGCGAATATTTTTGAAGTACTGCCAACTGTTTCTGAGGGTTTGCCAGTATGTATTTTATTAAGTCGATCACTTTTGCATTGGAAACAACAGGCTTTTTTAAATTAACGTCAGGTTTTTTTAGATTAGTCAGAAACAAACAGGCGCTGTTATACGGTTGTGAAACCTGGGCGGTGAAAAAGACGCAAGAACAAAAACTCCACAATACAGATATACGTATGCTACGATGGTCCGGCGGAGTTGGCTAGGTTCAGGCTCAGTCCCAGAAAGAAAGAAAGAAAATAATTTATTAGCGTAAAGTTTTTGGTACATAAAAGCAATAATAACTATATACAATTTATCATAATATTACGCTAAATGGTCCTCACTCGAAAACTGTCAAAATTATGAAATGGCGATAGAAAATTTCAAAACGAGTGGAGTTCAATTTCAGTTCGAGCGCTCGAAAGTCAAAAATCGGTCCCCAGCTATCACCGCTCTGTCAGCAGCAAGTTCAACTACGTTGTTGCTCAGCTAGATCAAAAAGTTAGCGGTTCTATACCATCTTGCATTCCAAACATAACGTCACGTTGAGGAAATTCTGCAAACTCACCGTAAAAGCTATAGTATCCGCTAAGAACTGTGCTTCTCTCTATTTAAAAAGCATTTTGTTCTTGTCTGCCAGCTCTTCTAAGTATAAATTGACCTTTAAATTCGTATCAACATGGCGTAGTCTGTAGCTAAACTTATGCTGGTTTCTCCGCAGCGAGTCAGTAGATTTATAAAACGCCATTAGGCAGTACAAAGACTTGCTTATTAAGTTTAATTTTTAATATACGCGTGCAGCCCGCGTAAAATTGCAATCTAAAGCGAGTGAAAAACTCTTGCACGAGAAAATTATACGAATAATTTTCTTTTGAGGGAGCGCTCGTATTCTGTTTTATTTTTTGATACATGAGAAGTGAATTTGATTGGTAATCACCCTTTATTCTCTAACGAAGTCGACCACGTAAGGTACCTACTTAAATCTAAATGTCACTTATTGTATGGAAAAATGATAGTAAAGTTATAGTAAAGTTACGTCTTACCCCTCTAAAGTATGAAAATGGATATGCAGATTAAATCAGTAGAAAAAGGGATAAAATTATTCATAATAATTATTATTCATATTAGGTGACACTCTTACAGTAAGTTAGTAAGCTCAATAAATTTCGTGTTATGGGTACTAGACAACGATAATATTCAATAGATAGAACATACTTAATACATAGAAAACATCCAAGACTCAGAAACAGATATTCATGCTCATCACACAAATATTTGTCTTTACCGGGATTCGAACCCAGGACCTTCAGTTTCGTAGGCAGCGGTATCCACTAGGCTAACTGGTCGTCAAACTGGTAAAAATGTCTGTCTAGAGCCTTCAGTAAAATAGTAGGTAGGCATTTACATAAGTTGAGTATTTAGCGAAAATTCAGCAAAATATGGTTGCGCTACAGGCATCTGCAGAAATCTTGAAGACAATCTGTCTATAAAGCTGGTTTGGCAAAATCATCCATTATCATAAATACCTACTTACTTTCATCAACACCATCTCAACCCGTAGTCGTCCACGCTGGACATATATCATCCTCATTCGCGCCACCATCGGTCCCCAGCAATCAACCACTTCCCGCCACTTGCTTTAGGTTTTCGATCCACTTAGCGGGTCGACCCACAGGGCGAGTTGTTCGCGGTCTTCACTCCGGAACTCGTCTACCCTATTATGTACGATTCTCACCGAGCGGGCCGGGACGGAGCGCATTCTATTACATGAAAAGGAATTTGAACCGTATAAACAGTACGAGTATTTACATTTCATAATTAGAATGCATCGTGCATCCACTGCGGCTCGGCCGGTGGGAATTGTAATCAAATATGAATTGCATTTGCTGTATAGACCAGTGGTATAGACGGTCCAAATTCCTTTGCATGTAATAAAATGCGCTCCGACCTGGCCCATTCGGTGAGAATCGTACATTAGCTATCAGCTCTCGGACAAATATCTGTCCACTGCCACTTCAGCTTGCTTGTACTCAGCGCTAACCTTGGTCGAGCATTTATAAATATTTATTATTTATTACAAGCAAAAGCTTAATTTTGTTTTTTTTAAGCAGTGACGCTGCTAACGAAAATTACAAATTTTAAATCAAAGGAAAACATTGAGACGTTGGTGCCGTTAAGAAGCGTTCTGGTAGATGTCGCTACACACGCCTCCCTAAGGCGTTGTGTGAAGGAACTGATTGAAGGATTTCGTGCCCGAATCGGATTGTTCCGATAGCTCAGTTGGTTAGTAGCGACGGGCCATGTATGCCTGTGGTCGCCGGTTCGAATCCAGCTCGGAGCATTAAATTTTTAATTTTTTTCCGTCGAGTTTTGTAAAGCTTGTTGTGTTGAAATAATAATTTAACTTGATCTGTTAGTTTGTTGGTGGGAACAATCATGGAACTTAATTTTGAACCCGTTTTACCTCAATTAATTGAGCTGAAACTTTGGGTATGTATGTTTTGGATGACGATTCAATATTACCTATAGTACCATCGAGTTGATCTGATGGCTAGAGACATTAGGTGGCTACAGGAATCCAGTGCTTAACCGACGTAACCTCGTTGAGTTGGGACTCGTTACAATCGTCTTAATATGAGTTGATGACGGTATACAGAAAAGTACAGTTAGCAATAAAAACTAGAATTAAAAACGGAAAAACTTATGAGTACTAAGTATACATAACGTGAAGTTCACCTAAGATTCAACCTCGGATTTCACTCTAACGATTAATGTTTCTTTTCACTAATTCTTAAATTTATACAAAACGTTTCCCCCTGGCAAGTCGACCTCGTTAAGAACGTAAAAATATTTTAATCCAACCAAGTTACATTCGTTTCCATTCAGTTAGCGGTTCGAATTAATTCTGTCATATTCAGAACCAAAAGGTACTATATCTGTATGAACTTCTTACATACTTAATGCGTTTATGGCTGCTGAGGCAGTGTTGCCGCTTCGTCGAAATGTATTTATAAGGTGTGCTTGAGAAAAATATTTTATTACACAAGACTAGGTAAGTATTTCAAATACTTGAGCAGACTGTAGTTCACGTGTGTGTAGATTAATGAATTCAATTTATTTATTTCAGATTTAACACCCAGGATAACACAGTATACATGCTGGTCACAATTAAAAGAGAAACCCCTAACTACCTACTCGTTCATACTAATATTATTAAAATATGATGTTAATAATCATCACTGTATTTTTTTTATTTTAAGACCGTATGTTATGGAGTCTATAAAAGCTGTTTATATTGGAATATTCTAAATTAATACATGATTGGTGATCATCATCTTTGATAATTTTCAGCCCGTAATCGCTCACTGCTGAGCATAGGCCCCTCTTCGAGTACGCCGTCCCTTTCCTTTCCTGAGCTAATCTTATCCAGAAGTGACCCGCAATCTTTTTAATATCGTCCACTAATCGAGCTGGTGGACGGCCGATTAGTGATACATTCATTCATTATTTCGATACCTAGGTAAGGCCGCGTAAGGCCCAAGGTTATATTCATGACGATTTTTAATACGTCTCAGGCATCCTAAATAAGTCATGTCACCTATCGATTTTGCCAAGCACTAAAATTTTAAGTTTAGATTCCCCGGAACACAGTCGAATCCCCATACAAACGTAGTTTAACTGTCATTTTAAAACGTCATTCTAGGCTGATATGAATTTATCTGGGCTAATAAGGAGTTGGGATGTGAAGCCTGAAAGTTTCTAGTCTTACCCTAACGAGGTTAAGAATATTTAGTTTTATTTTGATTAATTTTCACAATAGTCCTGACACAGCATACTCTTACCCCGTTCATGACGCGAGCTTTTGAGTAAAAATACAATCTTTCAAATAAAAAATAGACCCTGAAAACATTACACTTCTTTTCGTTGGGCAGTCGTGTAATGAACCGTTTATATTCAATCATCGATCAATCCATATGGCACCATAGCTCTTTAAAAATACACTCCAAGGTAATATAATGAAATTTTTATCAGTATGCCAACGGGAAATATTATTCTCCTTTAATGCGGAAGCTGTGTATTGTGGTTGGATGATGGATCGCGTCTTAGCAAGTTTACTTTGAATCTCAAATGATGAAATATCGAAACGACGATGATGTATCGGTGTTTTTATTCGATATTTTATGCAGCGTTGTGATTTATGGAATATTTAGGTTGGGTTGCACCAACGATTAGGTAGGCACAGTCGAGTTCTCCGTTATCTATACAGACAACCTTTCAAAAATATCTATACATGTGCCTTATAAAGTCTCTGTATTTATATGTTTGAAAGATTGTCTGTGTAGATATTGGAAAAATCGACTGAAAAGACAAATTAACCTTAAATATGGCGCCAGCTGTCATTCCATTCAGATTTTTTAAGAACACCGCTTAAAGTGGCCGTCAATAGAATTTGCTAACTATGTAAACAAAGCGCCATATTGAAATTGTGTTTCACTATGGCGGTTTGTATTAGGTACGGATTGGTAACCTAACCTACCCTTATCGAAAATAGTATTTTTCATTAAATCTCGTTTTTATGGCATTCTCCATGCCAATAAGTATGTATGTACTTGAAATTGAAATATTGGTTCATGATATGTGAATGTTTTTATATATATCTTTGATTTGTAGGTATATTGTAATTTGTTACATAATATCTTACCGTGTAAGCGTTTTGGTGTAATACTGTGAGCATATACGTGTCTATAATAAATAAATAAATAAATGCCGCAATAGTTAGCACATTCAATCTTAACTTATAGCAATAAAGATCATGGAGTAAAGATTTCAAAATTGATTCGTTTACCTTTAATATGCCTACACTAGACCTAATACGTTATAAAGTTTCTAAAAAAACAGCAGTGATTGACGAAGGGTGGGACAAACAAGACGAGAGTTTTGTTCAGACACGAATCCTTGCAATGTTTTTTTATGAAATCATGAAGAATGTCATTTTATTGTAGATCCAAATCAGACTTTATCACAGACAATGATGTGTGATGATGTACTTAGTGAATATTTAATTTGCATTTTACAAATTTTATGCGCCATACTAATAAAAATAAGACTCTTCTTAGACTGTAAAATTCGTTTTATAAAAAATAAAAAAAAATATTAATAAAAATTATAAATAACAATGACAAACTGTGCATTTTAAAACAATGGGTCGAATGATATGACAATTTTAAGCAATTTTACGACCAGCAGCATCATACGCAGCTACTGACTCGTCAGAGTAAAAACCGATCGATATGATCTCCTTCGATCTAATGCTGGTCGGGCGTCCCGCAGCGCTCAACACGGCGTTCACATCGTACGCCCAAAAGTGATGACCCTCATGGGGTTTTCCGTAGTTACATGCCACGCTTCCACTCAGAGTAGCTTCATACTCCACCTCGACTTCCATGGTACCTTGGCTGGCACTCAACTCCGCTCTCGCCGCTTGTCCAGACTGCAGCTCTATAGTAACCGAGGAACCAGACGTGAGAAGCGTCGACTGAGACTTAGTGGTCGATTCTCCCCAGTTATTGTTGAAGCTGAAGCTAGTGGAACCGCCGGCGGTACCAGCGACGAAGTTGACGGTATACGTGACCTCTTGCCCGACGGTTATGTCACCTCCCTTGCTTGTCGTAGTGGAGACTGTTTTAGTGATCTGCTGAGACATCTCACCACTATACTTGGCTGGATAGGGGAGGTTGTTCTCAAAATGTTTGTTGCTAATAATAACGGGTTTGGTTCTGACGCCGAGGACTCGGGTGCTGATGGGACGGAGTTTTGTCCTCACTTGATCCCAGTTGTGGCGTTTGTACAGATCATCCCAAGGCGTCGGGCTGTGGAGGTAGGAATCATCAGGACGTCTTCTGGCTAATTTCCCGACGGCGTCTTTAAGGTCTTGGTCATTGATGTGGAAGGCGCCTCGTTCCCTGTCACTGATGACGTCGATTCTCTCTCCAAATGCTTCGGCTTTAGCGTACCGTTGATCTTTCGATACGTCAATTTTCACGTTAAGTTTGGCACATACCAGTGCTGGAAGAAGTAGGAGGATAATTTTGGCACCCATGGTCAACTGTGGATAAATAAATCGATTAAGACACTAGTTTTACTTTTCACATTATTGCTTGCAATGATGCGATCAATTTGCTTATGTATAGATACATTGATAACAGTAACAGTTTGTAAGTGGGAGAAGAAAATAATAATTATAAAACGCTAACCGCTGTAAAACTAATTTTATGCGGCTTTTATTTCAGTGTTTTAGTATGAATACCCAATTTTATAAAACATAACAAAGTTTTAACCGGTTTCAATTTAATACTCCGCCAAGCCACGAGAACATTTCCACATTTTTTTTTACAATTTACCACATGGACTGATTTCCGATAGTAAATGCGTTGATTAATATAGAAAAACTGAATCGCTGTATGCGGGCCGATAATGTTTGAGGACTTCCGTCGATTTTTCAAGATCATCACCAATGGCACTTCATTCGTTCCTATTGCAACGGAATCTTATGAAGAACCTGAGACGTACTTTTGCACTTTTAAAGTACATAATTGAGGAATTCCATAAGTCATCTGTGGTCTTCATCATCAATTTCTCGTCACCAAATTTATGATTTTCGGATGTAAATACACGAGTTATAATAGAAAATACCAAAATTACTACACGCGTGCCTAATAAAATGGAGGAGTTTCCTCAATTCCTCATGGATTCCATCATCTAACTGAATTTTGAAAAATATTGGAAATATTGGACCCACCTGGAAGCATATACATACAAACAAAAAAAAAAAATTCTAATCGGCTCAGCAATGACGGAGTTCTGAGTTAACAAACATTGAAAAAAAATACAACCGAATTGAGAACCTCCTCCTTTTTTTGAAGTCGGTTAAAAAAAACCTTGAAAAAAGTACATGTTTGACCAGAAATCTTAACTTATATCTAAGTAGGTAAGTACCAATGAATCTCATACTAGTAAAGCTTTAGGAAAATACTATTTCGTATTAATACACGAAATAACAATAATTATATTTACCAGTTATTGAGCAGACCGGCCTAAGATGTCTTATTGAATAATTGCTTTGATATATTACCAGTATTTATATTACTTGCTTACAGTCATATAAAACTGAAGTACAGTCATTATCAATTAAATAATACCTGCCTACGTCACAAATGTATTGTCCCTGCTATAATTATGCACACACATTTAAGTTTATCCTCAATGACGTTGGTCACCTTTGAATTCCCGTGACGAGATAAACTAGTACTGAATACGTAGGCACCAGACCAAGGCCAAGGTAAACGTATATGTATACTGTTTATCAACTATAGCCAGTTAAACGTTTAACTATGAAAGCTAACCAATCTAATCAGGCATGTGTGTTTAAAGTAAACCGTAACTATAATTGTGAACAAAAGGCATTTTGAACTAAGTATGTGGGTATCCCGTTTTGCATAATAAGTATAATCTTTGGAGTTGATTTATTTCCTCCCGCAACTCATAAGGTAACAATCTGTCTCGACCACTAAATCTTTCAATTAGTTCCTTCTTGCAACGCTTTAAGGATTTTTTTCAATTTTATTCTTTGATTTAAATTTATTATTTATTTTGCAGCGCTAGTGCTTAATACGAAATTAAGATAATGCTAAAGCTGTCATTCCATAGAAACTTGACAAACTTTCCATAGCAGGTACATGCCGATATTGCCGATTTAAACAAAGACCGCTGACATTAACCACTTGCACACAACTTAAACTACCTATATCGTTAGGAAGTATCAGCTGACATTTTTAACCACCGATGGAAACGAGGTGTGTTATAATTTAGCATGTGTAACTGGCGTAACTTTCAAGCGGAATGAACCGATTTGAAAATATTTTTTTATCAGTTTTTTTCACTTCTCTTTCAGATCGTTCTTAGTATGTTCGTTCTGTTTATGTTTCCAATTTATTAGTTAAGTACCTTGTAAACTACAGTTGATACATGCAGGACATTGTTTGTATCTACACTAGATATAGTACATTGTTTAACGAGGGGCGTAAGCGGAATATTGCGAACGAGAGTCCATCAGAAGCCCGACGCCGAAGGCGGAGGGCTTTTGATGACTCGAGTTTGCAATGTTCCACTTACGCCCGTGTTATACACAATGTTTTTCATCACATTTGCGAGGAAATAAATACATTTTAGATGAAATTAATACAAATCGTAATAAAATCTGCAACATGTCAGTCGTCCATTTTGTTGAATTTGACGTGAGGCGCGTATGGCAAAGACCCTTCGGTATACAGCCACGATTTAAAACACTTAAAAACTTTTTACATAGACACTAAATAACTACATATTAAATCTGTAAATAATTCTGTTAAACATATTTAAGTAGTTTTTTATGTTTAAATTTATTAAAAGTTGGTTGTAGCAAACTTTTGAAGATATGAAATACACCTTGGCTGATTGGAAACATCTTCAGTCCGAAGTGAAGTATGAGTGGGTTCTATATTTTAAAACTAAACTTAACAACCCGTGGGAGGTAAAACGGCTATAACTGCTCTGTACGCTCGCAAGTAATAACGCCATTGACGAGCAAGTGTGATGAAATAGTCGATTATACACCAAGGGGATAAAGCACTGTTTTATGTCACGGGAGCGAATTGAATCCCGAACGTAACGAAGGACTCATAATTTAACTCCTGAGCGTAGCGAGGGAGTTATAAGTTAATTCCTGAGCGAAGCGAGGGAATTAAGACTGAGTCCTGAGTGCAGTGAGGGGTTCAACCGCCCAAGACTAAAACAGTCTTATCCCCGAGGTGTATACTCTACTTTTCACACCTTATGCGAGACAAAAAAACAGGCTCAGTAGATAAATAATGTTTATTTAGCAAATTAAAAGTACATAGTAACATTAGACACGTTAGTCCAATTATGGAAAGATAAGGTAATGTTTTTATTTGGTACGTTTATTGAGGTTGAGTTGTCTAATTTGATAAACTCAGGAGTCAAAACACTTTCATCACTCGACATTTTCAATATTATTTTTGAAATTAAATCTTCTATAGGCACCTACAAGAACTCGATTTGTTCGTCACGCGTGAACAAATGAAGGCGCGCGACGTTCCAAATTCGAAAGCACAAGCCGTGGTCCTAGATTCGAAATTCGAATTTCGAACACCGCGCTCCTCCGGACCGGGGTGGGGTTCACACGGAGGCAAACTTCATTTATTTTGTCAAATCAAGTAGGCCATGGCCTAGGACAAATTGTGTTTAGCAAAATTAAACTTTATGCATATAGTAATAAGAATTATGAAAAGTGAAATCATATTATTAACCAGCGGGTTATAATGAAATTCAGTACAACATTATAACCCGGCTAATACCAAGGGATTTAATGTCTTGCTTTCGGTAGGGTTTACATGACCTATAATTCGGCATTGTCGAGCATGTGGTGTGAAAAGCATATTACACTCATAGGTTTTTATGACGTGTTAGGTAGGTACGAGTAATATAACGTCATATTTAGGCATGCTCTGAAACTGTTTAAATAGGAAGGATTTGTCCTTATACGTATATTCCACAACCATCTTGTAGCAGTGGAACGTGCTGTTTGTGTTGGCTGACATTTTTGTGATTGAAAGGTATAGGTAATATTGCTTTTATTTTTTCTGCTTTTTCCATTATACTTATCATTATTTTTACGTTCACGGAGAAACTTTATTTTTTGAGCTAGACACTTCAAACTTTTTAGAAAGATTACTTGTAAAGATACAAAAAAAGTAATTTCAGCGTTTTAGAAAACTTCACCCCAAACGGAATTAAATAGGGGTGCAAGGTTTGTAGGGGGTAACATTATTTTTTGAACTAGAGACTTGAAACTTTGCAGTGAGATTACTTATAAGAATACAAAAAGAGTAATTTCTGCGTTAAAGAAAATTCTTCCCTTAAGATGGTTAAATAGGGGTGCAAAGATTGTATAGGGGGAACTTTATTTTTTGAGCTAGAAACTTGAAACTTTGTAGAAAGATTACTTATTAAGATACAAAAAAGTGTATTCATCGTTGAAGAAAACTTCACCCCTAAAGGGGTTAAATAGGGATGCAAGCTTTGTATGGGGGAACATTATTTTTTAAACTAGAGACTTGAAACTTTATATAAAGATAGCTTATTATTAAACAAAAAAAGTACTTTCGACGTTTTAGAACACTACCCCTAAGGGGGTTAAATAAAGGTGCAAAGTTTGTATGGAAGGAACTTTATTTTTTGAGTTAGAAACTTGAAACCTTGTAGGAAGAAGATTACTTATTAAGATACAAAAAAAGAATATTCATCGTTTTAGAAAACTTCACCCCTAAGGGGGTTAAATAGGGGTGCAGTATTTGTACAGGGGGAAAATTATTTTTTAACTAGAGACTTGAAACTTTGTGGGAAGATTACTATACCATAATAGAATAGAAAAAAAGTAATTTCTGCGTTTAAGAAAATTCCACCTCTATGAGAATTAAATAGGGGTGCAAAGTTTGTATGGAGGGAACTTTATTTTTTGAACTGGGAACTTGAAACTTTGTAGAAAGATTACTCATTTGAATACAAAACACCTGTTGTCAGCGTTTTCGAAAATTCCATCTCTAAGGGGGTTAAATATGGGTGCAAAGTTTGTATGAGGGAAACTTTTCCTTTTGAGCTCGAAACTTGAAACTTTGTAGAAAGTTAACTTATTAAAATACAAAAAAAGTAATTTCAGCGTTTAAGAAAATTCCATCCCTACGAGGATTAAAAACGGTTTTTGGTTTTTGTTTTTTTTTAGCTAGAACCTTGAAAATTTGTAGAAAGATTACTTTATTAAAATTCCATCCCTAAGAGGGTTAAATTGGGGTGCAAAGTTTGTATGAGAGAAACTTTATTTTCTTAGCTAGAGACTTAAAACTTTGTAGAAAGATTACTTATTTAAAAAACTCCTAAGTGGGTTAAGAGGGGTGCAAGGTTTGAATTGAGCAAACTTTTTTTTGCTAAAGACTTGAAACTTTGTAGAAAGATTACTTATTAAAATTAAAAAAATAACAGCGACTTAGAAAATACTACCCCTACTTAGAAAATTCTACCCCTAATATTATTATGTCTCGCTATTCGTCAGCAGGTGGCGTTAGTGTAGCAAATGAATTTAATTATTCCTTAAGGAATTTGCCACACTGGACGCGTTCTGCGGTCTGCGGTCAGGTCTCCCATACAAAATTGTTGATTATTTTTGAAAGAAAACTAACTAAGAAGAGAATGCTCTTACCTATTTTAATATCTTTGTCATTATCAAAAATCTACGCGGACAAAGTCGCGGGCGGCCACTAGTCTGTACTAGTTATGACAAAGGGGAAGATATCCCCAATTTGGTGTGTTTGTTCCTCAGATTGTTATAAATTTTAAATACGATGGTTTCTTTCTGAGAATGCAGTATTAACTGTCGGCAGTAGACACACACTTTTAACTTCTCACCGTTTGTTCCCAGGCCAACCTCTCAATAACGGCACAACCAAGTAGAAAATTACACATAAACATTACAGAACTAATTTTGATGCAGTATTCATTAATGAGTAGTGTAGTTGTTTGTATTCCAAATAGCCTCACGTGATCAATTCAACTCGATATTACCGTTTCTTACCTAATAAAGCTAGAAATTAAACTATTATAGTAGTAATAATATTATGTAATTGTTACAGAGACACACAATGCGAACCAGCATAATTTTACTTGTGCTGCCTGCACTAGCTTATGGCAGCATCCGCGTCCACATCAAGGCTTCAGCAGCAAAGAACGAGACGTCAGTCGCCGCCAAAGGAATAGACCGTGCCGTCATTAGCGACGCCGAGGAAGAAAGTTTCAACCTCACCACCTCGAACCTCAAGGCTGCTGTGACTGCACACAATGGCGGCTCTCCTTTAGACGTTTTTGTCAAAAGCCCGACCCCATGGGGAGATTTATACAAATCCTACAAATGGTCCGAAGTCAAAAGAGACACTAAAGTTAACAAATTCATAATAGTTGCTGTAAGCACTGAAACAGTAACGCTGACTAGACAATTATATAGCTACAACGTAACCAGTGGCAATGGTGTCATTTATTCTGACATGAAAGTTGATGTTCTAAACTTCGTTAGGAATAATTACACTGGCAAAAGACTATCAGTAGACGCAGAATACGATGTAGATTTAGTAGATGGCTTGAATCCACCAATGCCTTTGAAATTAGTATCTCATTTAGGAACAAATTATTCCGTTAAAGATGCTAAAAAAATTCAATCTGAAGTGAAATTCACTTTGAAACCTGCACAAGCTGCTATGGTTGTTATAAATGCGACTAAAGTTAATATGGAGGTTTTAATACACTACGAGTCAAATCTTAATGGATACGTGGCTGTGAACTATAATCCCAGATATCAGGGCCATCATTTCTGGGCCTATGACGTGAGAGAAGTCATGGAATCTGTCGGCATGTCAGCTGTGCAGAAAAGTACAGATTTAGTTGCCATAGAGTACTTTACTGATGCTTTTGGGTACGTCACGGATATAAATACGGGAAAAGTTATAACATCAGTGCCTGCGGATTATCTACTCTAAATTTTGAAATTGGATGCTTCGAAATATCTAATCACTATTGCATTGTCAATAATAATATTTGTACAAGTTTGGGTATCTTGCACAAATATACCTGTACCCAAACTAAGCAAACTATAGCTACTAATCGACGATATACATATTAACCTAAACGCATAGAAAACATCAAACACCCCGGGTCACATATGTCACACAAATATTTGCAATTATAGAATCGAACCCATGGCTAAAGCGGTCGTATAAAATAAGTATTAATTGCTTGTTTATTTTCTCGCAGTCAGCAGATTGTTACAAGAGACCATATAAGATGCTTTTCGATAAATATATGACTACTGACAGCGACATTCTTTACTAAATAATCATAATCATAATCAAGTATTTATTTGCTCTAAAAACATAACAATGCATGCAAATACATTTTAATATTTTTGAGATTAAAAAAACAAAACAAAAACACATTTAAAAATTGTACATGAAATTAACAGAAAACAGTCAAACAGGCAGCAAAGCAGTAGACAGCCAAAATACTTAAATAAGAATAGTAAATCATCGAATAACAATATAAAAATAAATGTCAATGGTATCAGGATCATTCGTCAAACTTTTTCATATAATATTCCTAGAGTAAAACGGACGGGCTACAAAATATTCTTTTAGTTTCATGACAAATGTTTTTAGATTATCGCTATTTTTATGTCATCTGTAAGAAGATTATAGACCCTTATGCCAGTGTTAATTAAACTCTTGTCAAAATGAACATAATGCACATCATTAAGAATTAGCCTTATTTCTCTGACGGAGATTGTGAAATGTGGTTTAATTATTAGAACTGGGCTGTCTAAACAAGCGAACGAAAAAACATAGAAGTATAAGCAGCGCCGCAAAGTGGCCCTAAAGTAGGGGTGGCATTGCCATTATGTGGGGTTTGGGGCGTATAGTACCATACTGCGTTTTAGGCACATGTTTGAGTAGAACTTTGTAAGGAGCTCGCATACTATGGTTTTTTCATATCTCATGCTCTGAAAGTGGGTCGTTGTTGTTCTAAAAAGTGTGCAGAAAGTGATACGTTTCTGCTCTAGTGCAGAAAAGTAGTGTACTCCAATTAGTCCTCGCCTTGTAAGCACTATGCGGGAACTAATTCTAATAAACATCAATACTTACCACGCCACTGACAAAGGGAAATAGTTTTATTCTTACTAGTTCATGGAATTTATTTGATTAAATATAAAATATGTTTATTTTGTAAATTCATCAATTTTATTTCAGCTGAAATATTCACTAGGCTCTATGAGGTAGTGACAAATGGAATACACCCACAAAACTTTTTTAAACTTATTGTATTTGTGCATGTGAGCTATGTCAGAAACGCATAGAGCCACTCTTCAACTAATAATAAATACAAATAGTATGAAAATGTTTGAATAAGCTATTATATGGTATATCAGAATTAAATTATGAAAGTATGTTATTTATATAGTTTTGACTTTAACCAAATAGTATTATAATACTATTTGGTTGTAAAAACGTGAGCAACATTTTTAATTTCAAAATTAAAGTAGTAGTATTATCTGTATGTCACGTGACCGAATTAAACCATTTAACCACAAGTGCGAGCGAGACAGATATTTACCTCTTTCTTTAGGACAGGTGAGATGGGACTATTCTTTCGGCTCGGATGACGTCACGATAATGGCGGCTGCCGTTTTTGAATTGTATACTTTGAATATAAACATATTGTTTAATTTTCCGTCTGTGTTTTTTTCACTTTCCTCGTATTCGATATGAAAAGTAGAGTGTTAAACTCGGGTGAAAGTCACCCATTTCTGACTCGAACCATTGGCGCTCTCACTTCGTTCGAGCGCCAAAATATCTCGTCAGGAATGGGTGCCTTTCAGCCCTTGGTTAACAATCTGCTATTTCGTGCGATGGTCAAAACACGATTATTTTCAGTCTCATTCTGACTTTTGTTCCTACTCTGCTAAGGGCATAATACTCCTAGTGTTTGACACTGCGTCAGTAGTCTGCTCCTTCAATAACATTAATTCATAGCAATAAATGTGATAAACTACTGCCAATAGGTAATTGGAGTTGATGTGTCAAACATTGGGAAGTTTACCTTAGTATACTATGATATATGTATATATATAGCATTTTAGTTTTTTATCATTTGTGTGTAACTTATAATTGTTTCAATTCGAATGTCTTAATATTGTGTTTCAATAATATGTGTACTTATTTCTTCGAGTTCAGTATTGCATTTTAATACGGTACTACCAGAGAAGTCACAAATGATCTGAAGCACGTGTCTCAATATTTTAACCTCCACCATGCACCATTCTTTGAATTCTGTTTTTTGAACCGTCTATAATTTATCATATCTTCAGAATAGCTTACTTATTTGTAGCGGGCCGTAATCGATAGGTAACGTAGGAAAAATGGGAATTTTGCCCTTGAAAATATTACCGGTTCTGGGAATAGATACTGTCATTTTTTTTAATATGGGCGGCTCTTATTGAATGCAAATAGTGCCACAATGACCGGTCCTCCGGCACCCACATCCAGCGGACTCCCACGACCTTTACTAGGTCATCAGTTCACCCAGGCCTATGTCCAACAGTGGACATCTTTCGGCTGTTATAATGACGATGGTGATGGTGTCAAACAAGTCTTTTACTTCACACCTGGCCATAATGCGAGTTTTACTGCACGCTGCGCGTACGGGAAAACTCGCATTATGGCCAGGTGAAGACGTACAATTTTGTACTCAACAAGGGCGGTAATTCGTAAAGCCCCAGAGCGCATATTTATGGCCTTCGGTTCGCGCCACAAACACCTGCGATCTGGGGCATTCACAAATTCACCGCCCTAGTTACGTAATGTACTACATATTACATCACATAGGAGCAGTTACTGCCTGGGGTAAAGCGCCATCTTCATTTTGATACTAACAACTTGCAATCATGTTTGTTTTTCGGCGATGTTTCTTCATTATGTGCAGCAATTTCAAAAATAATTGAAATACAACCTTTACAAAATCACTCAAAGATATAGTCATTTCATACATTAATTACATAATTATATTGTTCGTCGATTCAAGTAATTAGAATTTAAGGAGATGAAGTTACGGATCATCTCACGCAGTTACAACTTATACAAAATCTGGCACCCCGACAGGTTCGAACTTAAAATCGAGAAAACCACACATTTACATCTTTGGTGATGAGCTAATCCGGGGGCTTTCTGCTAAATTGATGCACATCAGAATGAAGAGTGAACATGACACACACCGCGTGACATCTTTAGTGAAACCTTTTGCTCCGAGTCAAGTGATCCTGGAGAGTCTTCGCAACGCGTCTAGCTACATAACTAAGGAAGACATCATGGTACTATCGGTACGCGGCTCCCCAAAGGATTCATACACATTTCTACAAAACCTATATAAGACATTGGACCAACTTTCAGATAAAAGTGTAATAATATTAAATCTTCAAACCTTCACAAATGATATACTGTATCAGGAACTGAAACTGCTGGAAACCACCTATGCAAATTGTACAGTAGTAAATATCTACAAACACTCAAAGTCAACCATACCAAGCGGGCATGGAGCATCATTTTTTAATTGGATATGCTTTAAATTAAATAAAGCCATTAACTCTCTATTTAAACAAAATCATTTTGAGAGCAATAAAGGAAAAATTAACAACACTGTTTCTGACTCAGTAAATTTCTTTCGTCCATAACGATAAAGAAATAAACAATAAACCTTTAAGTATTATAACGAAGTCTGACGATCCTAACGATCAGACTAGTAAGTTTATGATCCTCCTCCATGTGGCCTGTTAGGTAAACTTGATATTTTGGAAGTTGAACTTGGCGACTTTCAAAATAAAAATCAAAACATCGATGTAATCTGTTTAAGTGAAACTTTTGTTAAGAAAGGTTGCGAAAGTAATATATAATTTAAAAACTTTAAATTGGCATCATCTTACTGTAGGCAAAAAAGCAGAGGCGGCACAGCAGTTTTGGTTAGAAAGACACTAGAAGCAAAACCAATGGAATTTATGTCAAATTTAGCATCTGATTTTTATTTTGAATGTTGTGGAGTTGAGATTAGTGCTATAAATCTGATAGTAATTGCTATTTATAGAATACCACAACAAACACAATCACATATCGGTGTTTTTTTACATAAAATGGAAATTCTGCTTCAATACTTAAGTCTAAAGCACCGAAAAAAGAAAGTAGTTCTATGTGGGGATTGGAATATTGATACCTTGAAACAAAATACAATAACGAAAAATTTAATTAGTATTATGAGGGGACACAACATTAAGATGCACATACAAACACCAACCAGGAATAACGCCTGCATTGATCAAATTGCAAGCAACATGCGCCAAGTCAAATCTAGCACACACACATTGCACCTATCTGATCACGATAAGGCTCAGTGCATTTTGCTCAATATTGAAAAGATTAAATCGTATACTTCTTGGTTCGAATTCAAAAGGGACTACTGCATGGACAATATCCGTAAGTTTTATGACTATATAAAGGCGCTCTCTTTCTGCGATGTCTTAAGTTCGGAAAATGCTCAAGAATCGTTCACCATTTTCTACGACTTACTGAAACTCTTTTACGATCTTTGTTTTCCAGTCATTAGAGTGAAAGTTAGCAGGCTGCAAGAAAAGGTGAGATGGGTAACAAAAGGTATTCGTAAGTCATGTAGAGTTAAACGTCAAATGCTTATTCGGAGTAGAAATGCTAGACATGATTCAGTTCCAGATAAACTGATTTTGAAAAACTATAGTAGATTATTAAAGAGATGTATTCAAAACTCGCAGAAAATTAGTAATAATAAGTATATATCAATAAGTAAGAATAAATGTAAAGCCACCTGGAATCTTATAGCTTCTAGGGCATCAAATTCGGAAGGTCAGACTGATATAAATTATTTAAAATTCGACAACAAGATAGTTAGCAATTCAAATGACATTTGTAACATTCTTAATGACTATTTTATTAGACCATGTAGTCTTCGTAAAAAAGAGAGTACCGATAAGCGCGGAAAGTATATTGAAAATAATCAATACACAATGTTTTTAAATCCGATAACTGATGGCGAAGTGTTTAACATTGTAAAGTCGCTAAAAAACACTAACGCTTGTGGGATTGATGACATCTCAACGGAAATAATAAAGGTAGTAGGATTATTCTTAAGCTACCCCCTTGCACATATAATCAATCTTTCTTTCAGCCAAAGTTACTTCCCACAAGAGTTAAAAATGGCTAAAATAAAACCGCTTTTCAAAAAAGGTGATCCTTGCGATCCTGGTAATTATAGACCAATAGCAATCGTTCCGATCTTATCTAAAATTGTTGAGAAGGCCTTCTGCGTGCGATTAATGGACTTTATAACCAGGCACAACATCTTGCACACTAATCAATATGGCTTTCGAGAAGGCTATAATACAGAGTTGGCATGCTTTGACTTCGTAAAATACGTGACTGAATCCATTAACAACAAAATACCGGTCATGTCAATTTTTCTTGACATGACCAAAGCATTTGACCTAGTTGATCACTCTAAGTTGCTGGATAAATTGGATTCATATGGAGTCAGAGGTCAAGCAAATGATTGGCTTCAATCTTATTTATCCAACAGAAAGCAATGTACAGAAATAACAAAAATTCAAGAAGATAACAACCAAATTCGTAAAGTGGTATATCGATCATCTGATAGGACTGTAGTTGCAGGAGTACCGCAGGGCAGTAACCTGGGTCCATTGTTGTTTCTGCTATTTATTAATGACCTTCCAATGGCTACAAAGCCCAAATCAATACTTTTTGCAGATGACACGACCATCATTGTGAGAGGAGAAAATCCTCGTACGTATGAAGCAGATATTAATAAAGCCTTATCTGACATAAATCTCTGGATAAATGACAATGATCTTCTAATAAACCATAGCAAAACGAATTTTATGCAGTTTAGCTCAGTCAAGGCCAAACCGTCTAAGCTTAATATTAGAATTGAAGACATTGATTTACAGGAAGCTAATAGTGTAAAGTTTTTGGGTTTAAATATAGACCCTCACTTAAATTGGAAGGGACACGTCGACTTTGTATGCCTTAGGCTAGATCGTTTCGTCTATGCGTTGAGAAAACTTAGGCAAAATGTATCTCAAGAAGCTGCAATTACAGCATACCATGGACATGTATCTTCTATTCTAAATTATGGCCTAACGTTGTGGGGTAATTCTGTGAGTGTTGACAGGGTATTTCTACTACAGAAGAAATGTGTGCGTGCAATATCGAATGCTTGGATGGGGTGCAGCTGTAAAATCATATTTAAAAAACTGAGTATTTTGCCACTAGCCTGTATATATATTTATAAAATTTGTAATTTTGTTAAGAATTTCCCTATATATTTCCAACAACGATCAGATACACATTCAAATTATGTGAGGGAGCAATATAGGTATCTCTTGTATCAGCCACGCTGTAAAAAGGATATTTATAAAAGAAACAGCTATAATATGTGCATTCTGATTTTCAACAACTTACCTGTAGAAGTAAAAACGCTCGAAGGCAATGCATTCAAACGTAAACTAAGATGTTGGCTCCTTGAAAACTGTTTTTATAGCGTTCAAGAATTTATGACTTATAGGGATAGAATGACATAAATTTGTAACTATTATATAATATATTATTTCACTTTGTCGACTATACAAATACAAACATATAGAATATTGTTATAATTGACATGCATTTGACAGGAACCGCTGACTTTGATTGTTAATATATGTTGGAGAAAGGTTGACCGGAGCGGGTAATTGGGCTTCTTCTGGGATATCGGGCATGGCGACGGACTTCCTATCACGTTTGCAAATAAAAATCAGACGAAATATACCACTTATGCTTTATTCGCATTCACATAGTTAAAAGATAGTTAATAGTAACACTAAACTAAATATCGAATCGGATTCACACAACTATTAACGGTAAGCTATTTATTTGCCATAGACCTTAACATTGTACTAGGGTACCAAGGTATGCACTAGATCGGAAACCGACAAGTCTCTTGGCGAGAACGTCTAATTCGTACAAGCGCTCAATACAGAATGTCCCGCAATGGCGGTTTATTCCCGCCAGCTAGATACCGATTCCCGCCAAGAGCCATGTCCAAGCGAGGGACAAAGTTGTTTAACCAATCAGCGTCAAGATATTAGCCCAACGCTTGGGTTTCCAGTGTACCAACATAAAATAACAATCGACAGCCAATCAGAATAAAGAACCACCGGACATTAGTCTACAGGTTGGCCAACTTAACTCTAAACATAACATTGCCAGTTAAATCACAATTTCATTCAATCAAGTAGGGAGTTACCAGCAAATAAAATCGAATGAATTACGTTAACTGTCAAATGGAGTCACTACCACTTGACAGCGATCAAACAACAACCGATTGTTTACATAAGATTACCCACTTTAAAATTATAAACATCGTTGCTAACTGTTGGCGCCGCTATCACAATTCGACACGGCCATCATGACCATCACCCGTCCTCGGGTGCGCTAACTGTGAACAATAAAATAATCTGAGAGTATATCGCTCGGCTAACCTGACACAAAACTTAAACTTAGACAACATACATTCACACACACAGTGTGAATTACATTCTAAAGTCATTACATTGAAAAATCAGACCATACAGTCAATCTAAATCACACTACACAGACTCACACCAGTCCTTCGGCGCTCGCTAGAACTAATAACTCGTCAGAAGTTAACCATCTCAGCCGCGTAAGTGCTACTCCTCGCAAAGAGCATACCGCATAATAAAAAGCAGTCAACGTGCACCTCTTACATGCTCCGGCACCTCTGACGCAGTTACTAGATCGTGCCCAGTCCGTCGGGCGTGCTCTCAGTCCATCGAAAGCACAACATCAGACATGTAATGCCCAGTCCATCGGGCGTGCCTTCAGTCCATCGAAAGCACAAACTCAAAACAAATAATGCCCAGTCCATCGGGCGTGCCTTCAGTCCATCGAAAGCACCAAAAGACTCAAGTGTGAATCTGAACTTAGTCTGAAACAGAGGGGCTCTCAAAGTCATTGTCGGCCAAATCAAGTTCAGGAGGAACCTGCTGCTCAGGCATTTTCCTGACTCTATCATTAAATGATTACTCCAAACCCATATAATTTAGACAAAAAAAAGATTTTATAGCACGTGAGAACTGCATAAAAAACTCCGATGAAATGTGAACTGCTCACCGGATTAACTGTAGGCCATGGTGCGTTGCCACGACGCACACGGTAAGGAAAGAGGGTCTTCTGTTATTTCGTCACTGCCAATGCCGCCCGCCTGCTCACCGAGTTCACCACGAAAAGCACGAAATCTCCACTGCGACGAAGTACCGCATTTCATTCTGTAAATGGCAATTTGTGTGGTATCAGTTTTATCATACCTACAGACCATGACGACGTTTACATCAAGCTATTCTGCAAGCAAACTAATTTGTCTTGAATTCAATTAGAAATTAAAGTTGATGTATTATTCAGAAAATTACACCAATGCCGTGGTCTACAACATAAAAAAAAGCAATACAAATCTCATCAATAATGAGAAACACTAATTATCGTTTGTTGGCTCTAATTTTGCATGAAATCAATTGGAACGAATACCGTCCTTTTATTTCTGTTGCTTCAATACAGTCGTTGTCAGTAGTGTCCTAGCTAGCTTCAGCACAGCACGTGTCCTCTGATAGTCCGACGTGCGAGAACCGCCGATGCTGCACGGTCTCGAAACTTCAATGATCCACGCTACTGGACGAGACGTTTGCAGTCCGTAGTACTGCTTATAGATGTACGCCATGTCACACTGAAACATTAATTTCAAACGCGTAGCAAATATTTTCAACCCCGATACGGTATCAATGTACTTTAACCAATTGCTACAAAGTTGTTAAGCAAAACAATGAAATTAATGAAATTTTAACACTGTTCTAAAAGTTAATACGAAAGTAGGTAGTTAGATTTTCACAAAGCTTTCAAAATGAAATGACTACCTACACTTATGTATCACAATTTTGTAAACACGACAACTTTTAAGGAGAACGTAGGAAAAACACTATTGTTAACGGAAAATACGTCATATCTTGTATCAACATAGCAAAAACAATAAAAATGGTTTGACCTCACCGGATTTATGAGCACGTCGTTTAAATTGGGCAACGTAGTTATTCAGTAGACCGCCCAGATCATCTCGACATAAGCGAAGTCATCATCCTTGCTGTGGCCTGTACGTAATTCATTTTCTTTCGGTCGTACCAGAAATCAATCCACGTCACTAAGGTAATGGTGTGATTGCCTTCAATAAAGCCATTTTTTTTGCTGCTCCGTGAGCATTTCACACATCTGCACGTTCTTATTCACATCCTGTGGGCACTGATTACATCCCGCTTCTGATGTTGGAGAAAGGTTGACCGGAGCGGGTAATTGGGCTTCTTCTGGGATATCGGGCATGGCGACGGACTTCCTATCACGTTTGCAAATAAAAATCAGACGAAATATACCACTTATGCTTTATTCGCATTCACATAGTTAAAAGATAGTTAATAGTAACACTAAACTAAATATCGAATCGGATTCACACAACTATTAACGGTAAGCTATTTATTTGCCATAGACCTTAACATTGTACTAGGGTACCAAGGTATGCACTAGATCGGAAACCGACAAGTCTCTTGGCGAGAACGTCTAATTCGTACAAGCGCTCAATACAGAATGTCCCGCAATGGCGGTTTATTCCCGCCAGCTAGATGCCGATTCCCGCCAAGAGCCATGTCCAAGCGAGGGACAAAGTTGTTTAACCAATCAGCGTCAAGATATTAGCCCAACGCTTGGGTTTCCAGTGTACCAACATAAAATAACAATCGACAGCCAATCAGAATAAAGAACCACCGGACATTAGTCTACAGGTTGGCCAACTTAACTCTAAACATAACATTGCCAGTTAAATCACAATTTCATTCAATCAAGTAGGGTGTTACCAGCAAATAAAATCGAATGAATTACGTTAACTGTCAAATGGAGTCACTACCACTTGACAGCGATCAAACAACAACCGATTGTTTACATAAGATTACCCACTTTAAAATTATAAACATCGTTGCTAACTGTTGGCGCCGCTATCACAATTCGACATATAAATATATAACGTAGCCTAAGTAATTGTTTGAATCTAATATGTAGAGACATAATTTATACATTGCATGCTGTATGAAGACAGCTGAAAAAGGTGGAACAATATTTAACATAATATTAAGACATGTAATTAACCCTTTTTCTGCAATAAACATTATCTTATCTTATCTTATCTTACCATTTAATAGCACGAAATGCTCCGAAGAACATTGTTCGACTAAGTAGTGTAGTAGTAGTTTTGCGCAGTTTGGTCTCATATATTCCAGACGCGCGATTTGACTCGTTATATTGTTAGTTTGTCACATTATTATATGTACACATAGATTCACGCATTTATTCCTCACTACACACAACTTACAAGAAGGGCTTTATTTGAGTTTTTTTTACCTATACTTTTTCGAACTTCAATAAATGACAGTCGTTTGAGCTTCAATAAATGACAGTCGATATGATATATGCTACGTTTGAAAAATTACGCCATTAATAATCGCGTAATTTTTCATATCTACACGATATCCGACATAAGTTGACATTTCGGCCGCTGCAGGAGACCATCGCGTGTGCTGGCTTCTGGCCGAAGGGTGTCGTGTTTCGGCGGTTCCGGGGCAACCTACCGAACTCTACACCGGACTTGACGACGCAACGGAGCCACACTGTTTCGTCACCTAAATAATAATTAGTGTTTAATATTATATTGTATGTATGTTAGTCTGTAAGGTATTTGTAACTATGGGCCTTAGTTGCCTGAAATAAATGTTTTATTATTATTATTATTATGTATGTTTTTTCCATATCTCAGGACCATGGGGTCCTGGACTTTTGGAAGGCATGCGTGGGGCCGAAGCCAACAGCGCAGAGGCCCTTTAAAACAAATATAATATAAAGCGAGGGATAAACATGGCGGATACCATCTCCGAGCGCACAACATGATACACTCAGTGATGGTCCCCGCTAGGTGCAAAGACTATTGCAGTGCAACACTGTGCTGCTATGGAAATTAAGGTCACGGGTTATTGGGTTGAATGGTGGGTGGTCTGGAAAATGGGTTATTATTATTATTATTAACTACTAATGTGTTGTCCTTTAAAATGGTCATTTTAGTGGAGATAAATCGTGTCACAGGTGATGATGTGGCAAAATCCTAGTACCTACATTGAGTTGGCTAGGTAATAACGCAGAAGCTAGCGATGTATCGAAATATATAAAACAAAATGGAATTGGGCCTACAACTACATAACTGCGATGAATATTGATAACGTAATCATCTCGGGTCGGTATCGGATGGAAGTTGTAATTGGGGCATTTATTGGTCTTAATAAATGAATATTGACCGAGCACGCAATAAAAATGTTAATATATTCGCTGATGTGTTTCACAATGCCCATTCTCACAAGTACTGTGGCCTGAGTGTATCCAGCCATGAAGTACTTTCTTTGTTTATTACTAGTTGTTAATGTTTGTGGTGAGAACCATGATAAAAGTGACATTTCTGTTAGCAGTGCAGAAAAAGTTATAGACGAAAAAGTTGCGGAAGTAATTTCAGATCAAAACTCGGCAAGTGGCAATGTCAACACAAATAATTATAATGAAGGCTACATTGGAGGACTAAATAATTTCTACAGAGGCGGTTTTGGAAACTACTTCGGGAAGGATATTGAAGAATTTTGGTTTGATAAAAAGTTTGGTGAAGAAAAGTTCGAAAGAGGTCGAGGAAATAGATATTTTGGTAACGATGATGAAAAGTTTGGTGAAATCGAAAAGTTCGAAAGAAGGCGAGGATATTATAGATATTTTGGTTACGATGACGGAAATCCAGGTTCGTAAACAATGTTATTTGAATACTATAAGCCATCCGTAAGCAAAAAAAGACACTGTTGCCGAGCGGTAATGCAAGCGACTTTCGACCTGGAGGTAATGGATAGAGAGAAAGGTGGGGGTCGCTGAGAGTTGCGAACAATAAAGTGATCCTAGAAGGGTTCCGTATTTTCCTTTTGAGGTACGGAACCCTAAATAACGTCGAAATGTCGAGGTAATTAAATGAACACCTTTTTGAACACAATTAAGTCCGATTTTGTAATAATATGTGTGAAAATAGTGGCCATTTGAAAAAAAAAAACGAAAATTGATGTGACAAAAAGAGATAATTGCACCTATAAATTATTGGACCTGCTAACAAAATTTCACGAAAATCGGTGGAAAACTGCAGCCTGTAGACGAGAACTGCGGGATATTCGGACATCCAAACATACGAAAGATGGATTTTGGGCCAAGCTGGAACGGACCGGCTTTGGTCAATAGTCTCGATTGTTTTGTTCCGCCAATCTGCTTAGTCTCCTTTCTTCAATTCGTAGAAAAAGAAGTTTCATGGCCCTGATTCTGGTTAAACGATCAAAATTAAAGGGTTCCAGAATTAAGTCTGTCAGTCTTTGAACCCGTGAAAGTGCAACATATGAGCAATCCACAGCAATATCTCTAGACCCAAGGTCAACCACTACCCTTGGTATCAAGCCCTGCGACTTATGAATGGTGACTGCCCATGCTAATATAAGCGGAAACTTAGTTCTAGAACATGTGAACTCCTTGGAACGTCAAGTTCTCGTGACAGCGGCGATAGGCACTGCCGCCATTATGGTTGGGCCATTGTAGTTGTCAACGCGGTTTTATACAAATATGCGACCCCTGACTGGTAATCTATCAGCCGTTGATTTGCATCCACAGAATGAGAATCGAAGAGAAAATACTCCCCGTCCCGTTTCCAGACGCCCACTGTCATCCCTTGAGTGGTAAAAGTAAAACCACGGTAAAAGCCTCTCGTAAGGCCATCAAAGCCTCATTCTGTAATGTACCATCTCCATAGGATTTGGTAATTTCATCCGCTAAATCACATTTTTCTACATTGAATACCTAGCCTAAGATTTCTATGGGAGATAATAAATTGTCGGAACATAGCTGTTCATGTACATTCGTGCCCTGCATCTTTAGTAGACATGGCTTATAATAGGTGTCACCCGATGTAAGTAAACCATCCACATACAAATGATCAAAATCAATGCCACGAGCACGAGACGTACCTACCGTAAATTACCGCTGTAACAGCCATCCCGAAACATTGCTGCTGGGGTTGGCGGAAAACGTTAGAAATTTGACTAAGTTTCCCTCGTTTTGCTATGAAATTCATCATTCAAATCACCTATTACCTCTGATCCCTGAATATTTTAAATATTCCAACCAGTAAGTACCAAAGTCCTTCTAGAAAAGCCAAAGTCATTTACCTCAGATCTTTAGATCTAAATAGCAACTAAACGTTGAACGTTGCCAATAAAATTATTCATAAAACCGTTTAAGGTGCAACGTCACTGACGAATTCCATACAATTTTCGTTCGGACTAGACGTCTAATCTATCGATGTCAGGAACTTGAAATTGTGATATTTAGATAATATATGACCCTCTTCTCCCGCAGTTTGAATAAATACACGCAAAAACCAGTAATATTCAAACAATAGCCATTTGAAATTCATAAAATTTTACTCCGAGCCTTGTATGTGTGCGTGAGTTAGACACTGTCCGTGTAAATGACATGGCCGCGTCACAATGACAGCACGTTGCCTAAAACCTTCACTAGATGTGAAGTGAAGTGAAGTGAAGTGATAGTGTGTTGTAATATCAAACAAGATTAGTTAGATAGCGGAGTGAATAGTAGTAATTATAATCACCAGACGGTGACACCATCGTACAAACACTTTTAGTTTGTGGTGAAAGAGATAGCATTATTTTTATCTTGCTACGCTGCTCATTTTGGTAATGACGTAAGAGCAATGTCATTTGTTTTTGATAGACTGAATTTCAAGCAACAATGAATGAATTTCAATGCTTTTAGTGGGTGTGCTATTGCAAGATACCTTGCACTTTTTGACTATGCGCTGAAACTTGGCACAGTTGATCCTTAGGTGGTCTTGAGTGGATTCAAACCGGGAGCCATCGAGAGCCACCCCGCATTTAGGGGGGGGGGGGGGGGGGGGGGGAGGGGGGACAAGTTCGACTCCGCCGCGCTTTATTTAAAGCCATTTTTTTCTGAAACTATACACACCAAGGCAAGTGTTATATCATTTTCGGATAAAGAAAGGATGAGGAATCTATTTTACGAACCAAAATAATACATTTTGGAACAAAAAAAATAAAATAAAGGAGAAAAACATATACAGCGTAAATTATTTTTATTCAATATTACTAAATTTTATTTAACTACTTAAGATACATAATAACAAAAAATACGGCCATAAAGCCACATTAATTCGGTTTTAGAAAATATTTTATTTTGTATACAAATATGTTAACAGACCGGAAATAAAAAAAATATGCGTGAGTCAGGGCGACCTCAATGCATGTGTCGTCCGTGAAGGAAATGAAGGTACAGTTTTAAAATACGATAGTTGTCAATTATATGTGATTCCTTTGGGTGTTTCGGTATTTAACATGAAATATTTTAAATGAAATTACGCCCTGACAATTAGTTTATATATAACACGCTCCACTGCAAGGACACTGCAAGGAATCCAACGACACCTCATATATCAAAAACCATCAAGCCGTTTGGACTGTAGCCCGTGAAATAGAATTATCATGTCCACAATCCACATACAAACATACATGCATACATAATTACATTAATTACACAAGATATGAGCGCCGCGCCGCCGTCGCCGACCAAAATCCTACGCCGACGCAGCACCATCGGCGCGTGTCAGCTATTTACACACTCAGTACTTAGCGAGTGTAGCGACCCTCATGTGTTTTATTATTCAACGGTCGGTTTAAATAAATACAGCTACGGTACAGCTACGGTAGCCTAGTGGTTCAGGCATGCGGCTGTCAAGCGGTGGTCGTGGGTTCGAATCCCGGCTCGTACCAATGAGTTTTTCGGAACTTATGTACGGAACATTTACCGTTAGCTTTTCGGTGAAGGAAAACATCGTGAGGAAACCGGTCTAATCCCAATAAGGTCTAGTTTTCCCTCTGGGTTGGAAGGTCAGATGGCAGTCGCTTTCGTAAAACTAGTGCCTATGCCAAATCTTGGGATTAGGTTTCAAAGCGGACCCTGGGCTCCTTTAGGGGCACAACCGGGAATAACGCTAGGAGAATGATGGTCGGTTTAAATAAATAATCCTTTAATTGTCAAATGCGAAGTTCCTAGTTTCGCATGTTTTAGGGTGGTTTACCTGTCGTATCTACCTTCGACACCGACAAATCGATGTCACCAAGTGTACCATGGAAATGATTCTTGCTATGAAAATGGTTGGGCACTGACTCTTGTTCGTGTGATGCATAAGGTTTGCTGACTATCGGCGCTCTACGTCCAATGTTCCCCGCTCACTGCCACTTAAGTTTAGCGATTCGAAGGTCTATCTTGAGCTGTTACCTTGCTCCCGCTGCGGTAGCCCCATTTCTGATGCGATCACGTAGATAAACTCCCAGCATAACCCTCTCCCTTGACATTTGGGTGACTTTGAGCCTTCTTGTGATGCCCATAGTAAGCGACCACGTTCCAGTGCCATATTTCATCACTGGTCAAACACACACACACTGGTCAAAGGCTCGTCTTGAAACACTGCTGAATATTGGATGAAAATATGTGCCGTAGCTTCCAGAACGCTGCCCAGCCGAGTTGGATTCGCCATTTGACTCTTTTTAAAGTTAGAGAGGAGTCTGGGACACACGCACAGAGAGCTGTCTGCTGGGGTTGGTACTACATGTGCTTTTAACATGATCTTCGCCTTATCCATGTTCATTCTCAGACCAACTCGCTCGGAAGCTTGACTAAGGTCATCGAGCATCGTATTTAATTCCTCCATGGTCTCAGCCAAGACTACTATATCGTCAGTAAAGCGTAGGTGAGTGGTGTACTCGCCGTAGATGTTGATACCTAGCCTTTTCCAATGATCCAGGGCTGAATGGGCCGAAGGCCTAGAACCACCGAGGTCTGGTATCGTAGACAGCATATAGTACACGGACGGATCAAAAATGGGATTCGGTACGGGAGCAGACATTTATGCGAATGACTATACATTAGTGTAAGCATGGGTAGTTTGGCAACCGTGTTCCAGGCGGAGACATACCCCATAATTGCCTGTGCACAGGAGGCAAACCAGAGGGCAGACTATCTATATACTCAGTGACAGTCAAGCGCTTACGGCGCCGAAAGTGAATTCTAGACTAGTCTAAAATGGCGTCCAGACACTGAACAAGCTTGGAAAGCACAATAAGGTGCAACTAGTTTGGACACCAGGGCACGAGGGCTTCATCGGCAACGAAAGAGCGGATGAGCTTGCAAGAGGGGGGTCTTTGTAGGTCCAGAACCATTTGTGCTCTCCCAGGGAACTGTAATTTCGGCCGAGCGGAGGAGTGAGGCATGCTTAAGGCATGCACTCTAAGCTCTTCATAGAAGGACTGGACTCCGGCAAGACTAAGAAACTCTGGAGATCCAGTAGGAAGCACCTCAGAATCATATATGGGGTGTTAACAGGTCACTTCGGGGAAGGAACGAGGGGAAGAATCTTTTGGCCAAGATGGGACTATCGGATAGTTTAGATTGTAGAATCTGTGGCAAGGAGGATGAGACTATGGAACACTTATTGTGTGAATGTCATGCCCTTGCCAGACAAATAATGAATTATTTTGGTAAAGGCTATCCGCAACCAAAGGAATTCAAGGTGCTTCCGCTGAGCTGCATCATCCGCTTTGTGGAAATGAGAAGGCAAATGCACAAAAGATCCCACGAGAAAAATCGAGAGAGCTCGCGCGCCGTCTTGTGATAGCCGTGCTGATTGGTCGATTCGAAGGACGGTTATGTCTTTCGAGCGTGTGTGTGAATACATGTATGAATGTAGGTATACATGTATGTATGTATACATGAATGTATGTATATATGTGGATTGTGGACATGAAAATTCTATTTCACGGGCTATAGTCCAAACGGCTTGATGGTTTTAGATATATGAGGATTCCTTGCAGTGTCTTTGCAGTGGAGCGTGTGATAAATATGATACATAATTAATTGACAGGGCGTAGTTTCATTTAAAATATTTCATGTTAAATACCGAAACACCCAAAGTAATCACATATAATTGACAAATATCGTATTTTAAAACTGAACCTTCATTTCCTTCACGGCCGACACATGCATTGAGGTCGCCCTGACTCACGCATATTTTTTTATTTCCGGTCTGTTAACATATTTATATACAAAATAATATATTTTTTAAAACCGAATTAATGTGGCTTTATGGCCGTGTTTTTTGTTATTATGTATCTTAAGTAGTTAAATAAAATTTAGTAATATTGAATAAAAATAATTTACGCTGTATATGTTTTTCTCCTTTATTTTATTTTTTTTGTTCCAAAATGTATTATTTTGGTTCGTAAAATAGATTCCTCATCCTTTATTTATCCGAAAATGATATAACACTTGCCTTGGTGTGTATAGTTTCAGAAAAAAATGGCTTTAAATAAAGCGCGGCGGAGTCGAACTTGTCCCCCCTCCCCCCCCCCTAAATGCGGGGTGGCTCTCGATGGCTCCCGGTCTGAATCCACTCAAGACCACCTAAGGATCAACTGTGCCAAGTTTCAGCGCATAGTCAAAAAGTGCAAGGTTCCCATACAACAGATAGCAATAGCACACCCACTATTTGCTCTTTAGCCGTGATAGACCTACTTAAAGTCCACGGAACGATAACTATGCATAGGTACATTTTGCGTCTTATTAGAAAGAAGTAAGATCCAATATTGAAACGTAATCTGTGCTACCGAACGTATACATATATAGGTTTTGATCAAATGACATACATACATACATACATACATTCACGCCTTTATTCCTAAAAGGGGTAGGCAGAACACCTGAAACGTATGTTCCAGCGCCACTTTTAGCATTAATGTTGGTATAAAATATCGACAAAATGTAATATTGCAGTGATAGGTTGCTAGCCCATCGCCCACATCACACTTCAACATTGGTCCTTTAGTCGACTTTTACGACACCCACGGGAAGAAAGGGGTGTTGTTGATCAAATGAACCGTTTGAATTTCCAACTTGCAGATTATAAGCAAGTTTCGATTGAGTGAATGTTACGTAATGTAGCATTAAATATAACAGACAATTATTAGGAGTGTAAGTACCTGATAAATTTAATCATTCGCTTTAGTCGACTGCACATCGATTGACAGTAAATTACCTACTGCAACCTATTTAGGAATCGACTGTTCAACTAGAATATTAGATTACCCCCAAAATGTAAATTAACTAAGTCACTATTTTTCTTCTTTACGAGTACAATGTTGTGAGGGTAGAATTATACACTCGTAGGCATTCTTCGGTGCAGGGTACCGGTTTCAAACCGGTATTATTTCGATACTTACTTAGATATTTTTTTGTTCTTAAGCGGGTCGACCTTGCCCTCCACGCCGAAGCCGAAATATCGGTTACCTTTGTAACTTTTATGAAACCGTATTTACGGTACCGAAAAAAATGACATAAAATATAAAGCTGCAGCCAGCTTTGTCCCGGAGAAACCCGATATATTTAATTAATTACGCTATTATTAACATACTAGGTACAGATAGGGAATGCAAACCACCATCATGGAATCCCGAAATCCCGGAATCTCCTACCGATTTTTCCAATATTCTAATACCAGAATTTAAAAGGACCAATGTCGAAATAAGTGTATTATTATTATTTTTATCCTGCTAGTATTGTAAATGCGAAAGTTTAGATGTTTATATGTATAAATATTTGAATGTTTAGATGTTTGGATGTTCGTAACTCAATCACGCTTAAACTGCGCAACCTTATTGCCTGCCTAACCTCTTAAAGCCCATGGGCCTACTCATGGGACTTATTCTGTCGAAGGCATTTAAATTATATTCAACTGGAATAGAGCTGAATTTGTTTTGTTTCGGGCACTTTTCAAAACAAACGAAAGTCAACTCTATTTCCAACACAATGCGATTCCAATTCCAGTGCCAATTTGTAATATATAAGCCTATAATATATGAGCCTTAGGAGGAGCCTAGATTAAAATATAGGACATTTTTTTTATCCCAGGTTCATGCAGACGAAACCGTGAGTGGAATCTAGTTTTTCATAAAAAAAAAATTGACATGCATTTGTAAAAAAAAGGAACGCATAATCTAATGTAGTTATATTTATTTGTTAGTTGTTATTGTCTGTCCTACGTAATTTTTCTACTGAAGAATAATCGCTTTTCCACTCTATTGTTGCTGGTGGTAGGAGCACTATTTGAACTGTTAGAAGGTAAAATAGGCTTCCGCTAGAATGGGTAACTTCTATGAATGAACGTAGAACACCGTAAATGGGGAATGTAGGAAAAAAATGATTTATTGTTTTTTTCTGCTAAGTTTTTTCTTTTTTCTCAAAAAAACGTAGTTTTTAGGGTTGTTAACTGATTACACAAACGTTACCTGAAATAAAACTTTAAGTACTAAACCTTTGGTTGTAAACATGAATGTTAAAAAAATATTATGCATCTAAAAAAATATACTGTTACTACTATCGGTTCAGGGAGGGCACTAATTCTATTGTATAGACAGTTTCCAAATTTACAATGACTCCCTGAACAGATAAAAGCAGTGGTCGAAAACAGCCCCATAGGTATTTTTAAGTAAATAGGTTAGTATACTAATATAGGTATAATATAGGTTGGTTTTGCTGTGAGAGATGAGTGTTTAATTTTATATTAGGTAATATACCACTAGTAATGTTTGGACAAAAAAATAAGGTGTAAAACTTCCAATAATGTAAATCCAAAACACAAAAACACACACAAATGTATTGTTTACACTTTTAATTTCAGACTTATTTTACAAGAAAAAGTGAACTTTATAGTGCTTTATTTTAGCATTAGAAAGAAGGATAAAGCACAAAGCACGAGGTCTTTTATATAAGACACTTTATGCCACACAGCTGTGTTGTTCCACATACAAGTGTTTTTATTATTTATATCTAAATAGTACTTACAACAATCAATACATTTATTTTGAATGTATTTATTATTTAACTCTATAATTTTAAATTTCAAGTTATTCAGTTCTCGAAAAGTTGCTTAAATAAAAAACCTAAAGAAGAAGAGGTTTGAAACGATCGGTTCGTATTTTTCGCTATCGAAATTGTCAAAATGGAAAATCGTATCACGTTCTTTTTCTTGTTTTCTTGCTAATCAACAAATTATTGAATTCAGATCACGAGATTATTAAGCGAGTATCTATTTGTTAATTAATATTAAGATTTTATTTTTCGCTGTGTGTGGTGGTGTGCGGACTGCGATGGAGCTACCAGAGGCAGGCCTAAGTGGCTTGCAAAAAAGACCGACTCGTTCTCTCCCGAACGTTTTGCCTTCAACAAAAGCAAAGAGGCAGAAACAAAGTCCATTAACAACAAATGAGAAACGTTGGTGTTCAACATTTACAAGTTGGTGTGTGAACTTTGCAGCAATAATGAATTTCCGTGTAACAAACCGTGTCTGTTCAATATTTATCCCAAGCAGAAAAGGTTGACGACAACTTCTTCTTTCTTTAGCGCATTTTTAATCCTAAAAAAATGCACTACAATTTGCAACAAAATCTTGATAGGTATTATTATCGAAGCCCCGGTAATCCCGGTATTGAGGTCCAATATCAAAATTCAATGCTACCAGCATTGAGGATCATCTGATATTGAAGGTATATATCTATTTCGTTTTTGACGATTATAATAATGACTTCGTGTAAATTGGCATAGTAAATAATATATCAGTTTATATTACGTTCCACTGCTGGGCACAGACCTCCTCTCATGGACGAGAATTAAATGAAAAAAATAACGGTATCATAATTATACCGGTTTGGAAAAGGAATTATAAAAGTTTCAGTAAAATTAAAAATAAATACCGGTAACCGATATGTATTTCTACACGGTTCCGGATCCGGTACCGTTACGTTGGCGGCGCGGCTAACCTTTACAATATAACGCTATTGTAATGGAATACCGATTCCATACCGGTATAACGTAACCGAAATCAGTCCATGCTCGTAAGTCAGCCTTTGAAAACAAAAGTGTTCGCCAATTGTTAAAAACTGAATCGATAACAATATCCATATACCTAATTGAACGAGCGAGCGAGACGAACGAAGATTTTCATTTCAGCTAGGCAATTATTCCAGATTTCCAGATTCGCGTTTAAAAGATCTTTACTTTACGCAAGTTGTTTGCTGGCAGAGCCGTAAATTTTTAGTGTTTCTGTTCTCGATGTTCGTCTGTTTATATATACTTATACATATATATTGTATGAAGGTATTTATATGTATTTTATTTATTTGTCTATTGTCGTTATTTATTATGTATGTATAACCACTGTGTGTTTATATCTGTAGTTGCACCGACCAAAATTTGTCTGCTTTGCCCAAATGTTGACTGGTAAATGCTTACGGCTTTAAGTCCGCCTTTTGTACGATAAGTTGTTCTTTTGTTCAAATCAAAGATTAAATAAATAAATATTCTTTCGTATGTCCGGCTGTCTAGACTTCTCCTCTATATGTCGTAGGTAGCTATATTTCTCAACCGATTCTCGGGAAATTTTGTGAGCTGATTTGAAGATTATACAGAGTGACATTCAATCCGAAACTATAAGGGACACGGAAATTTGCTCTAAGGAGTCACCCAGACCGATTTTAGAAAGAATAAAAACTGCATTTAACTTAGTACGCAGTCAAATCGGTCTAAAAATCCGAGTTCGTTTTTTGCGTATAAAGTTAGCTTAGGCATAGTAAGTATACCTAAGTATACTTACTATGCCTAAGCACGGCTATGTCCCCCCAGTAAGCATCACCAGTGAAAGATTTTTTATAATCGGATAAGTGGTTTCGGAGGTTAAGCTACGGTAGCCTAGTGGTTCAGGCATGCGGCTGTCAAGCGGCGGTCGTGGGTTCTAATCCCGGCTCGTACCAATGAGTTTTTCGGAACTTATGTACGGAATATTTACCGTTAGCTTTTCGGTGAAGGAAAACATCGTGAGGAAACCGGTCTAATCCCAATAAGGTCTAGTTCTCCCTCTGGGTTGGAAGGTCAGATGGCAGTCGCTTTCGTAAAACTAGTGCCTATGCCAAATCATGGGATTAGGTGTCAAAGCGGACCCTGGGCTCCTTTAGGGGCACAACCGGGAATAACGCTAGGAAAATGATGAAGTGGTTTCGGAGGTTATACCGTACATACAAACATACAAATAAATAACACTTTACAATAATCGTTCCGGTAGCATAGTGGTTCAGGCATGCGACTGTCAAACGGCGGTCGTGGGTTCGACAGATAAGTTTCATCTCATTTACCTAAACAAGACATTCAATAATTTTGTAAGCAAATGCCCATAACCCAACCATTGAAGATTAGTAATGAATGTGTGAAAGCATCATAAACGTATAGAAACGTAAACGCGTGAAAAAGTTGAATTCTAATTTTGAATTTTGACGTTCATCGAAAACAGTACGTACCATATTGTCAAATGATATATTTCTCTCTTTCTGATGCGGTCTAGGTCCAGATTCGAGAGACTGGCCACTAAGAGTTTTGATATACAAACTCGCCAATTATTCACAAAGCTTACTAAATTCGTCCGTCCGGTAACGCAAAATTGTTACCAACTTTGAAGTCATTATTTTAGACGCGAGTCACGGGCGAATACAAAACATTTTGTGAATAATACGTAGCCTCTCTGATTGTAATTATGTAGTACAGCAACTACGGGTGAATATGGATATAACAAATCAAAGTACCAATATACTTCCTAAGTATAGATACCTTATTCCTTATAACGTTAGATTTTTGTAAGGAAAAATACCTCTTTTATCTTCCTTTATAAATATTGTACTTACTAGTGTTATTTCGATTATTTAATGTGTTTCAAATGGAACAATGTAAATGTTTTTGTTTATCAAAATAGTTTTCATGACGCGAATGACTTGAAGATTTACGCACGATTTGTCTAATATCATGTGGAATAGGGTATAGCATAGATAAAGGTAGTACTTCGATTTTTCAACAGTAAACCTACGGATACTCATGAATCATGATTTTCCAATTAAATGAAGGCGTAACATCTTTTTAAATGAAATACCTATGCATCATAATATTTACGTAGTATGTAACATGACAGAATAGGTCCGCCAAAAATATAGGGGGTTTTGTGGATAATCTAGATACAAATCATGCTTATCAAGAAAACTTAAACAAGTTAAATATGAAAAAAAAAATTTTTGCACATTACAAGTAAATCTAAGTTAGTTTAGACGGTCATATTGGTTTAGAAATCCAAATTGAAAAACAAAAAAGATGAACGTTCATCGGGATTTGAACCCGGTTCAACGATGGCATTACAGACAGATTTAAGCAAAAGTGTATTACATTGCGCTACCGCATGACATTAGGTAACGAGTGAAAAAGTCAGATGCATTCGTCGTACATTCTAGAGTGCCAGAGACAAGTACGTCGTAGTTTCGCTATTTCCTAATAGAGGCGCTACTATAGATTTAGTTTTGCGCCCTCTAGTTTGATTTATGCAAAATGTTTGACAATGACAAACTTCGAAGTGACATTTAGCTACGTTAGTCTGCGTAAATTCACGAAAAAGCACTTTTATGCATATTTTCGGACTACATTTTAAAAAGAAACATTGTTTAGTGCAGATTGATTGCGATTCATACGTAGCAAGCTCTTCGGCTTCCGCAGTTTGAAACACATGTTGGTACTCGTCACGGTTTTGCGTAAAACGATGAGCAACCATCGAAATTATATATCGCGACATCTGTTAGCAACAGCTCGACAGGAACCAGTGACGTTGAACCTTTGGTTCCTGCTATTTTGGTGCAAAAATGAAGACCTTTAAAGCTTTAAATTAATAAGTCTAGTGTTATTCTACTAATAAGGCAAAATAGTCTGGGGAAATTGTCATTTCTACATTTTTAATCTTTGAAATAATTGCCGGGACATGTAAGGACATTATTTTGACGATGACAGCTGTATGTATTTTTACTCATGTTTGGACAAATAAATTATCTTATCTTATCTATGAATTTGCCGATGAAAAGTGATTCGGGAATACTTACTTTTATTATTGTTGGGTTTGTTGTTGGTGCAAAAGAAGGCATTTTTTAAAGTTTTGAGTCAAAATTGCACTCGAAACGCCCGCCACACTGCCCAACACACTCCACAGACTAACCAAAATACTCTCATGAGAGTAGGTGTAGGTATGTTGACGTGCGCAAACTTATGCTAGGTGATGTCTACTCTAGTAATATAACTCAATGGTTGTTTTAGAGATTATTTATTTGAAAGTCGAACATAGGACTTCTTTTCGGATTATTTATTAGGATTCTTTTTCCGAAAAGTTAGTATTAGTGTGCTCTAAGGCATCGAAGTCGGAGTTCAAGATACAGTGGACGTACATAAAATTTGTATTAAGGCAGTAGTCAACGCTGAGCCCTTTCTTGTATTTTTTTACGTGTTCACCCCATATCTCCGCCATTTTTCAAAATTTCGAAAAACTACTTCGACAAAAAATTCTGTATACTTACCGAACCTACTCACAAAATTTCATGAGAATCGGTTGAGAAATGTGAGCTCTAGGCTAGAACAGGCGGAAATCCAAACATCCGGACATGAGAAAAATTGATTTTTCGTCCAAGCTGAAGCATAACCGCTTCGCTCGCTTCGCTCGCTCGGTCGATAAAATGTATGGGAATGACACATGCCGACGAAACACTTTCCGTTAACATCTGTCATTTCCATACATTTTATTAGTTTCTACTGGCGATAGCGCTTGTCAATTGCAACCTTGTCTAGGCCCCCAGGTAATAATTATGTTCTCAGACGCGTTCAAAATGTTACGTGTCTAACCCACAAACCCAAGAATTTTCCGGGTTCTCCTATGATGCAATCGGTGTAACGGTAGGATCTGTGGGGTAATTAAGTACGTAACATTTAGGACAGATTTTTTTCTACACATAGTAATATACTTAGTATAATATACATTTAGATATGACCTAACCTATCGCACGTACGAAACGTTATGTACATACACGTACGACAACCAGATCTAACAAATATCTTTACGCCATGTTTTAAAATAATAAGATTAAGCCTTATCGCTGGAAATGTAACAACATTGCATTCTTTAAAGCAATAAATGTTTTTTTTCTTATAGATATTCACGGAAGAATTCAGCGTCCATGCCAAGCGTACGACTTGTTCTGTATCCGCAAGTTTCTTGCCGAACACTCGCAATGCAAGATATCTGGGAGGCAAGTACCAGAGCCCCTGTTCCGTGCGCAGACCACATTCAACATCCCAAGTAGCAACATATCAGCTACACTGATTAATACGGAATATAAAGGACTAAAAGATGGAAGAGTGGAGGAATTTTAGTAAGTGCAGTGAAACGTTACTTAACAACTATATAGCGTTTTTTATTGTTTTCCCTAGTTGCTATATTTATGACAAAGAAATGATAAACCTAATCAACCTTAAAATCTATACATTACGATAATTTTGTCGTTGCCGTGCAGATTGATTATCAAAAAATAATCCATCGACTTATTTTGTCAATTTGTATATTTTGTGCTCTAAATGAGAATTCCATGTCAAGTGTACCAATTTTATTTGATAATCTTCAAGGATCGTATCGACAACGCACTATAAAGGACTTCGTATTTAAGATGCATGTGTACAATAATTAACAATATCTGAGTATTGAATTAATGTAGTTTTTGTGCTATCTCAGTATCGATAAAGTGACTGACAACTTGGTGATCACTCTGGATTTCGACTCCGTGTCATTTACCACCGCCAATCTGTACCTGAAATACTACCTCCGAGGCAAGGAGCCAATCGTGACGCGGGACGCTTCTGTCGGTGCTTTCTGTAAGACCTACATACTTATTTTTCTAACATTCATCGTTATCCCTACCATCAATGTCTTCGTTATCATGAGCCTAAAACTATATTATTTCACTTCTGAGGACAGTCCTCTTCATGTGCCCAATAGATATGGGCGTAGTCTCTTAAATTGGTACATTTTCTTCACACCTACGTTTAATTAAGCGTGTAATCGTAGATTGAATGTATTTGTAGGAGAATGGTGGTGTTGGGGGTGGTTCAGTTCAGGATGGGCGTTGCCGTCGGGCATCGTTGGGAGATCGAGTATTGAGACTAAGAATTTGAATCAAATCAATACTTTATTTAATTATTGGGTGTACTCGTATTATATTGCACTTCAATGATACTGAATTGTAGCGTGGACAGTTCCGAGGTGGATCCAATGCGCCCGGTCATTCGCGTGTTCACCCAGAGAATGTCCGGAGCTCGGCCCGCTCGGCTCCATCCTAGCGCAAGGAGTGGGGCTAGATGGATCGATGTGACGTCAGCCAGCACAAACCAACCAATCGTAGCCATTCCCACGCTGCGCTACAATTTAGCGTCCGTACTAATGACCATCCTGTCTCCGATATATTATTATTATGGGACTAATTTTTAAAATTTTATAATAATAACACATTAACGTGAAAAAATGCCAATTGCTTATTTGGAAAACACTGGCAGTGATCCAGCAACTTAATTATGTTTAAATGGAAGCTAATACTACTATTACGTTTAAGCCTAGGAAAATAACCGCGGGTGATGGCGGCTTCACTACCTGGATTTGATTCAAATTTAATAATTTCAGTGAAAGTGTCAGTAACTGTGGTAATACCAAAAGTGAAGGACTTAAAGTTGGAGCGAGCTGAGATATTCACATATACGAGCGAACCCATACCGCTGTTCCTCAGCGGGCCTAGGCTTGGGATTAGCACAGGTAATTTTTTCAGACTACTAAACCTAGACTTAAGGTAGGAAATAAGCAGCTCGGGCATACAGATAGCCGTTCGTAAGAGTACAACTTATGTCTTCTTTGTTTCGGGACGGCAACCAAATGACAGGTTTTAAATGGCACGCACCCAATCAATATGAAATGCATGCACTACAACAATTACAATGTTAATCATCAATCATCATTGATTATCATTAGTAACCTTTTTTCTCGGTTTCTCTACAGATCCGGAGGTCCCTCGAATGTATGCCCAATTACTCGCCAAAGGACCAGTAGATGCGAGGGAGTCTCTGTTAACTGAAGGAGTCTTCTACGCCGCAAATTTCATCCAGTATAATATTTGTGATTTTGGTCTGAAAGTTCTGTAGTCTTTTTGGTGGTAGTTTTGATGGCGGTGCAGTTGTATTTCGAGAGCTATTATTGGATACATACTCTTTTTTTCAATATGATGTCTTTCTTTTACAAATAATAACTAGTGGTTCGCCATATGAACCTATAATACTCGGGTCGAGCTATGGTAATAATAATACCACGTGCGAGCAATCCGGTAGCAAACAAACCTCGATAGGTGTGATAGAAAGGGAAATATCATTCATTGTGCTTGTCATAGTTCTAATTTGTTTTATTTGCCACAACTGATTTAGTATGAAGTTGTGTGTGTTGTTGTCGTAGAGACCTGTCCGTCTCGGACTAAGATCATTCTTTACCTTTTTTGTACGGAACCCGAAATAATATCGCAATACGCGAACATTTACATAATGACTGTAATTATTTTATGAATACAATTAATCCCACTAATATTGTTCATTGATTCATGTAATTAGAATTCAAAAGTATGAAGTTATAGATCCTCTAACGCGGTTATTACTATTTAGGATATGCAAGATTAGCACGAAATTAGTAGAAGTATATTGATCAGCTGATTACCGTATTTTGCGCAGTTCGGTCTCATTTGATCCATTAGCGTGATTCAGCTTCTTTTATTTATAGTTCGTAATATGACGCCAAGAAAATTACGTACCTCTTTGAACGAGCGTTAGAACACATTAGGAACTGGACATTTCAGCTTCTAAGCATTACAGTAGATATGTCTTCTGATGCGTTCGACAAATTAGGCCATTACCCTGCTGCGCAGGTATAATATCCACTATTTTAATTTGAAATGTGTTGCGGGCGATGGGCTAGCAACCTATGACTGCGATATCACATTTAGTCTATATTTTGTAACCGCATTCATACAAAAACTGTCACAGTAACATAAGTTTCATGTGTTCTGCCTACCCCTCACGGGTATGAAGGCTTGAATCTAGGTATGTATGTAATTGACAGAATTTGATACGCCCCTACATTATTAACTTTTTTACGACGTCGGTAGCAAACAAGCGTGCAGCCCTGGGACTCGCACGTGCGTTGCGACCCTAACCCTAATGCCACCACCTTATGTTTCTGTCTTTACTTTTACAATGGTCGTTTTTTAGACGAGGAGCCGTGCATCTACTGATGTTACAAAATCAGCCATTTGTTCATTCAAAATAGAAGGAGCGGTGAAGCATGCGATATCGCGAGCTGTATAAAACAAACTGGAATTGCGCCTCGTAGTTTATTGCATGACTGCGATGAATTTTGATGATTCAACAAAGATCACCTTGGATAGCAGTAATTCGAGCATTATGTACTTACTAAATAAAACAATGTAGATTGCGCATGCAATAAAATAAATAAATAAATATTAGGGGCCAATCTTACACAAATCGACCTAGTCTAACAACTAAGCAAAGCTTGTACTATGGGTACTAGACGACGATAAACATACTTATATAGATAAAAATATACTTAAATACATAGAAAACAACCATGACTCAGGAACAAATATTCGTGCTCATCACACAAATAAATGCCCTTACCGGGATTCGAACCCGGGACCTCTTGCTTCGTAGGCCGGGTCACTACCAACTAGGCTAAAGCAGCCGTCATATATTTTTTTTAATTTATTGGCAAGTGTGGTAAACAATGCCTATATGTAGAAGTACGTTTGTCCGAGTGTGGATACATTCAGCCGTGATAATAACAATAATAAAATAAATATTTGACGACAATCTGACACAAATCATACCAAGTCCCAAACTAAGCAAAGCTTGTACTATGGGGGTACTAAGCGACGATAAACATACTTATATAGATAAATAAATACTTCAATACAGAGAACACATCCTTCACTCAGGAACAAATATTTGTGCTCATCACACAAACAAATGCTCTTACCGGGATTCGAACCCAGGATCTCTTGCTTCGTGGGCCGGGTCACTACCATGCAACCTCGCTGTCACAAAGACATGTATAAACGAAATGTATACAACATGAGCATTGTACTTTTTAATAAATTACCGGATAAATTAAAAACTTTATAATATACAAACAATAGGCATGATGCCTCATATTCAAATTGATAACGTAGTGACGCTAAATGTATAGTGAACCAATAAATTATCGTAATAAAGTATAAATTATAAAATATAATTAATATCGTAAGAAGATATGAACCCTGAAAGTTTTGATAAAATTTGCATTTTTTTTTTGTCCAAGAGTAAATTTAAAGTTACCATTAGAATCCCTACGCCTTTACAGAAACAAAATTGTATGAAAACTATGTACTTAGACGCTGTATTTCGCGACCAAAACAACAATTTATCTGATTTTTCATACAACGATACATGTACTTTGTACTACTACTAACAAACGTCGTTGTGACGTCATACCTGTCTGTCTATCAGTATGAAGCTATTTGCGCTGCCACCAGCGAGGCCAATCATTGTTTTTTTTTGGGTATTTATGTATGTTTTTTAATTGTAGTTACTCCCATACAAACATTTGTTCCTTTCCAAAAACTGGTTCGAATGACATCATAAAAAAAATTAGTCATCATCCCTATTATAATGGAGGCAACATTGGAGGGGCGGAAAGGTTCTCGAGTGGCGACCAAGTGGACTGATGACCTGGCAAAGGTCAAAAGAAAAAGAAAAGGAGCGCAAGACACCGGTCTACAATGACCGCATTGTAGCACTCGACGTCTGACGCCTTTCGGCTGAAACGATGAACATTGGAGGACTAAATAATTACTACACAGGCGGTTTTGCCAACTACTTCAAGAGGGAAGTATATCTTTGAAATACTAGGTAGGTATGCGTCCAAAAACATAAAACTTTTTTCCACTTCTAAATATTTTCCAATCTCAATGATTTTTAGTAAATTAGTAGTTATTGACACAACGAACGGTTTAAAGGTTTTCCTTTTTCCTAATAAGCTATAAATTAAAATGTATAGGCACCTAATAGTATATTACGTAACTAGGGCGGTGAATTCGTGAATGCCCCAGATCGCAGGTGTTTGTGGCCCGAACCGAAGGTGAGACGAGTTTTCCCGTACGCGCAGCGTGCAGTAAAACTCGCATTATGGCCAGGTGTGACGTAAACATTTTTAATAGGTAGGTATTTTTTTTTAAAGCGAAAGTTATAAACCGAGATATTATTATGCTGAAGCGATCGACATCAAAATCAAAGTGATTTGTTAAATCTTAAGTTAATGGAAAACGTGGAATGGAAATTTTATATAAAAAGTACCTATTGTCAGTCGCGAGCTGCTAGCGATAATTCCCTCTTAACGGATATCAGGTTCCGCGGAAAAAAATAAAGTTGATATGTCCCAAGCAACGTTTTACGAAAACTTACGCAATGGCCTTACCGAGGGGCTATTGAGTAACTTTTCGAAAGACCGTAAGCTAAACTGTTTAGTGTTATACATTCCGATACGCTACAATTTGTTGTCTTGTTTTTTTATGTCAAGGCGCAACTAGGGTAGACGCTCGACAAGGTGGACTAATGACCTAGCACAGGTCGCGGGAGTCTATAGGTAATTAGTTAAGGGCCCCTTCGGGGCCCAACTTAGAAAGATAGGAGGAAAAAAAAAAGTCGCAGGAGTCTACTATATGCGGGTCATTGTGGCACTCTTGTGCAATAACTACATTTTGATGAAACTTTCCAGTATCACCCAGACATCAGAATAAATATGCGCGCGAATTGGTGGACTGCAGCTCGTTCATTTTGGAATCCGACTGAATTACTCGTATTATCTATTGCGTGATCTTACACAATAATGCGTGAAATGAGAAGTAATTTAATTTGTAATGGATGCAGTCCATCTATCAATAAGTTTTACTTCACTCAAGGCCGATCTATTCCGGTCATCATTTAGCCTATACAAGATTTAACACCATTTAGTGGCACGATATGCGTTAATTAAAATCAATAAATGTTTTAGAAGTACATCCGGGCACATGTAATGACAGGCACTTCTGCGCGTGGTCTAACACGCACTTGGCCGGTTTTACCTTTTTGGGGCGGAACTCTAAAAACGTGGAAATAGGTCATAGGTCACCATTTTAAATGTTTTATTCAATTCAAATCATTAAAGATTAAACGGGATTTCAATCTAAATGCATTTAAGTTCGTTCTTAGTTTTATTTCTTCATTTAAAACTATTTGATACATTTTTATAAATGTCGCTTCGATCACTTTCAAAGGTACGCGTTTTCTCTATGACCAATTAAAAAAGAAAACAAGAGAAAACTTTAAGCAGGCTACAAACGGGCGTAATTTGTCACAGCAACTTGCAATAGTTGGAAAGAGACAACCATACACTACTAACCAGTCTAACTATAGCAAGTTGTTGTGACAAATTGCAAGGTCTTTAAACGAACGCGCACTTGGCTGTTTGGAGTGATTCGTATTGGTCAAAGCCAATAGTTAAAAGGTAAAAAAGTATACAATTTCACACTTTCCTGGACGCTAAAGCTGTACACTAATAACTTTTAACTTTTTTAATTTGCGTTCTTCAGTAACGAGGAACGTCACGTACTATTTTTGCTACAGTAATGGTGTGTACGGGTGCGCCAAAGTTCATATAAAATTGCAAATTCGATTATTGGATTTCCGAAAATTTCTCTCATACCATTTCATCTCATAATGATCACTATTCATAATTATTTGTGCGAATATAATATTATTCAACATAAGTATCTCTGTTACTACTATGTTTATATACTTTTATGTCATAACGATTTTTAGCAATATAGTATAATATCATATTTATTTCTATGCATACTAATAGTTATTGCTAAATTTCGTATTAATAAAGACTTACTCTGTGATCAACTACTGCCAAGATAAGTGGTGTATAAGTTCAAGTAGGCAGTAGGGAACAGGGACTTAGTGGAAAAACCGACTCGGATCGCGGATAGGTTAGAAGAGGAGTAGTTAGAGGTCTACGAGGTTATTTTTTTTATAAAAGAGCGGAAAACAAAATTAAAAAGTCAACAATCAACAACAATAATAACAAATAGGACTAACAAAATTATGACATATTTCCATTATGAAGGAAATTGTTATGAACAACCAAATTATGAGTTCAAGTCTGTTCTTAGTAATGACATTATGAAGAAACATTTTATGAATACAGTGCCCTATCCCACAAAACTTTACAAGTATACAATTCGACAAAATTGTTAAATTGTATATAAAAATATGTACCACAATAATTACAAATATGTATTCGTTACAAGTGTGCAGTATACAAATATGTCACTTTTGTGAAAGCGTATCACAAAGAATAAAGGTATGTCACGACAGCTACATAATTGTAGAATTGTTGAAATTGTAATGTTACAACTACGAATATGTAACAAACAACTTATTTAGCTTCATTTTGATGTGGAGCATCTATTGGTATTAATGATCCATCTATAATACCTGCGACCCTGGGAAAGTTTACATGTGATGCTGCAATAAAATCTTGAGAAATTGAGTTTCCATTTGTTGGCCATCTATTACTTCACTTCCACATACGGCGCGAAAGGAACGACACATTGTCATTTTGGAAACACCATGAGCATCGCCAGTGACGTGATATTGGGATCCTGAGCCCATCCATCTTAAAACCGTCAGTAACTGTTCTTTAGGATCACGAGCGTGACTTCTTCGTGTCGGATGTCTAAGGTTTCCACCAATAGTCTGTAGTATATATTCGACGGTAGATTTACTCACTCTGAACCTCTGATTAAATGTAAAATCCGTTATGGTCAAAGTTAAATTTAAACGTTCTCTATATGTCCTAGGACGTCTTACAATTAATTCTTCTTCACTATCACTGCTACTTGAACCAAACATTTCGTGGTACAAAGGGTTAGAATCGCTAAATATGACAAAATATACTGCAATTACTAGTATTCGTATAATAGCAAAAGGGTGTGATACACGTTTAGAGAATTGTTAACTTGTAGGTACAATTCTACACATATGTATAACTTATATGTATTACTACAATTTAATGTAGCACAAAACAATTGTCAGCTACAAATTTGTGCGTTTTCCAGAATATATGTATCGTATGTAAAGTTTTGTGATACAATAAATTGTAGACTTGTCAATACAATTTACATATTTGTACCAATTTTCCACTACAAATTTGTTAGTTATATATTTTGTGGTACGCACGCTTGTATTATTACAAACTTGTAACTTGACACTTGTAAAATTGTAATTGTAAGATTTGTGGGATAGGGCACAGGTCGTTATGAGTTCCAATGATAGTAACAGAAATTTAGCAACATAAAAGGTAGGAAGAAAAACATTATGAAGAGTGATGATTATGATTACAAAGCGGTATTACTAGAAAAAATCGACACATCAAGTTTATATGAGCCAATATGGACCCGGAGTGCGATTTTTGAATCTCACTGGTGATATCAAAGTCACCGGTGACTAAAACTATCACCGATGACTTTTATGTCACCATTCTCCTAAAGCCGTATTTTTGAAAGTCACACGCTGTTTACCAACATGCAGAAATTTTACAATGTCAGTCAGAGACAATCTTCCCGTTACGTTCCTTTTTACGCAGATGTTGTCCTTGATACCGGTTTTTATTTTCTCATACTATAACTTAAAACAGATTAAAACGTAAAGCGTAGCGTATGTGTCAGTGTCATGTAACCGAAAATTAAAGTTTTGAATAATTCTTGGCAGATGTCACATACGTCAACTGTCACAAACAATCACATTGTGATTTCAATTACGAGTGGGTAGGGGCACTCGTAAATCGATATCATAGGTATGACAAATGTAAGTCACCGATGAATTTCAAAAATACGAACTTTCGGAAATCACTCACATCGGTGAGAATTAGTCACTTGGTGAGATTCAAAAATCGATCCCCCGGTGTGTACACACCAAGCCAACGAACGCCAACGAATGGGTTTCGCCTCCCTTCGTTGGCCCTATCTGGACGATTCAACAAACGCCAACAACCGTTCTATGATCATTAGTTAGCGTGTGCCGGCAATCCGCTACGTGGCAGTATCATCGTACACACCAGGCCAACGAACGACAGCAAATGGGTTTCGTTGGCCTTCGTTGGCCTTCGTTGGCTGTGTCTGGATGGATTAACAAACGCCAACGATTGTTTGTTGGCCTGTGCCGGCGATCCGCAGCGGGGCGGCAACATCTAAGGATTTAAAGCGCACCTGAACGAGAACCAACGAGCGTGCGACAGCCAACACGGAAAATCGTTCGTTGGCGTTCGTTGGCTTGGTGTGTACGCACCATAAGGCGAACGTTTCCGAGCATATTGGAGAAATAAAAAATTAAAGAAAACCGTCAATCAAACTTTTATCCAAATAAAATCAGCTGTTCAATACATCAGAGGGGTGTGATTACGTAACTTATTGATTGTACGTTAGGAAAACTCAAATGCCATTTTCCCATACAAAAAAATATACATTTAGATCTCCCTGAGATACAAAGCGTTACGCAATCGACCCGCTGGTCTCAGATCTAAACGTAATTTTTTGTACTTACCGAAAAATTATAGTTGATCTATCCTAACACTTGTTCGAAAGGTTACGTAATAGAGAAATAAATATTATTCTTTAGTATTTTTTAATTACTCAGAAAATTATATAATTTCTAGACCGAAGTCGCATATAGTGTATTGTAAATATTTTCCAACCAGGAAACTCCCTACACTTGTGATTTCTTCCTGATACTCCACCGTCAAGTTCGTAAAGAAGCGAGCAAACATAGCCATGACTTCAGGGTCTGAAACACAAAATTAATGGCTGAAGTGTACCCATTCGATGTATCTAAGGTACCTAAAAAAGTACTCAATTAGTGGCCACTGGTGGGGTCCATGCTATCGCGCCGAGAAGAGTAAGATACAGAGCAAATGCTGGAGCCTACTATATAGGGGGAGGCAATTGCACAAAAGATCGCATTGGGTCGAAGTGCATACGAAAGGGCCCTCATACCAAAAAGATAACATAAGATAACATATACAATTATTACAGTTACATCCCGATGATTTGGACGTATGGACTTATTTATGTTGAGGCAGTATGGGTTGAGATTTTTCATATCCCATTCAAGATTTGGACGTTTACGTGACGCATAGAAGGAAAAAAATAGCATATATATATTAAAATCAAAGACTTTCTCCTTGAGAGAGAGCTGGAGCTTTAGCACCTAATCCCAAGTTTACGCGTAAGCACTGGATTTACGAACGTTATCTTCATTAAAAAAACGTGTGAAATTTTTTAAAAGTTCTGAACGCTAGTCTCAGGTATTTTATGTGTTTACAACTTGTTTTACCTGTACTTCCACCGAGACCAGGACCCATGGCAAATGAGAAAGTGTTGTTGTCAGCGTAGGTATATATTTCAGCCCTGTCCAGTCTTAGGTTGTGTAGTTGAGGAATAATCACGGTGATGGTCAGAACACCTGATAAAGAAAGAGAAAGAAAGAAAGAAGACAATTATTCGCTACACACAATACACACAGAGACAAAAGGAGCAGACATAGAATACAATTGACACATAATGTGTTTGTCTTCTCGGCAGTGAATCGGTCGCTGTTTCAGCGTTATGCCGAGGTATCAGACAGACACCTACAGCGCTGGTTTTCAGGCAGCTCCATACGTGACCCACGGAACGCAACCCAACATTTTGTATTAAAAATTGTCCAAACCAAATTATAATCTAAATTAATTATTTTCAAAAGATAAAACTAAAGTAACATAATTAAAAATCGTGCACCTACATACCCACCTACGCATTATAGTTTTTGCGTAATGTGCCTGTGATGTACCCATGTAGTAATTGACTACTATAGCTTCGTGAGTCGAAGAAACCGCAAGCTTTACAGTACAAAAAAAAACAAAAAGTAAATTGTTAAAATAAAAATCTGTATTGAGCCTTCTCACAAAATTTCACGAAAATCGGTTGAGAAATGCGACCTTCGTTTGCTTCGTTCGCTCCTTCAATCCAAACTAATATTATAAATGCGAAAGTGTGTCTGTCTGTTACCTTTTCGCACTTAAACAGCTGAACCGATTTAAATGAGATTTGGTAGGTATAGAGATAGTTTGAGTCCCGGGAAAGGACTTATCGGATAGTTTTTATCCCATAAATCGTTCCCTAAGGGGGGGAAAGTTTTATGGAGCTATTATACACGATGATTCTAAATCCGTGATCAGATGTACATTTTTCTAATTCTGTAATTAACACCAAACACGATTAACTCGAAGTTACCTAAAACAGACGTTCTTTTTTTTCTGAATAAAACTGAATAAGGAATCACTTTATAATTCAAAATCATTGTCACCCTAACGGTAGTTTGCAAAAATTTGACGTATCTACTTAACTTCAAGAAATATAGGGTGACCAAGCATTCAGTGGATATTAGTTAGTGTTAACATTATCATTAAATTTAATTAACTAAACAGTGATTTAATTGCATGAGACCTCATCCATTGAAATCCGTTTTGGCTGTTTATCAGTATTTTTCGACTCCTGATCACGGATTAAGAATCATCGTGTATATAAACGAGTTAGACGCAGACGGAGTAAAGATATACAGATAAAAAGGTTCAAAACATAAATAACATACCATATTGGATTCTTCCAAAGTCTCTGGTGACGATAGGTTCCCTGCCTCTTGTATAGAACTTGAAATAAGTGTTTTTAGATTCTTTTATGACATTGTCGAAGGTGAGAGCAATAATCAAGTTGTCAGTTATTTTGTTGATGCTGAAAAGATAATTTGAATAAACAAATTACTCGAGGCCTGGAAATTATGGCCAATTGACGTAGGTATACACGCACAAAAAAAAACAGAGAACAAGACAGTAAATAATGCATATTTTTCTAAACTTTCAAGGTTCATATCTTTTTACGATTGTAATTATATTTTATAATTGATGGTTTATTACGATAATTTGATGGTTTACTATCCATTTAGCATCACAACGTTATCAATTTGAACATGAGGCATGATGCCTATTTTATCACTTATCGCTGTCGCCGAGACGTCCGTCACGTTAAGTCAGGTCAGTCTCAGTCAGGTACGACGATGTGCGAAGCAGGTAAAAAGTTACAACTGCGACCATACAGCGCGCGAGCCAGTCAAGCGCCAAAACCAATTTTTTTGTCGTAATACCTACATTACATGTTATGTTAATGCTCAGAAGATTTTTCCAGCATGATAATCATGATTGTTGTTCTATCGACAGCAGTCAAGTGCATTATATATTATACGATGCCATGCAATATATCGGGAAGAGTATGTTTATCATTTTACTAAATGATACATTGTAAAATGAAACATGACCAAGTAATTACCCAATAATTTGCCAAATGAAAATTTGGTACCTAACTGTAAAATTGCGAATTGTTTCGACTTTTAATTCTTTGCCAAATGTTAATTTAAGAAAATTAGTTTGAGATCGCATACATTGAGAAAAGTGTTTTTCCCATACATAAGCAAACCGGTATTATAAACAAAGCAGCTAAATCACGCAGGCACGCACCTCGTTTCCCGTTCCCACGGAGAAAACACATTTGAAAACAATCGTTAGTTAATTTCACGACCGGTTTCCCTAGTGGGAAACTGCTTACGAAGGTGACGGTCCTGGCCTCGAATCCCGGTAAGGGCAAATATTTTTGTGGTGAGATGATTTAATAAAGCCGCGTATCCACTAGAGGCAGCCTCGCTCCGAGGCTGCGCAAGTGGAGACTGGAGACGCTGCCTCAACCAGAGGCGCGCCGCGACACGAGGCAAATTCGGTGCCACGAGCCGAGCCATATTTTGTCGGTCTTTTTGCCGTGCTCAAAGGGGCCTCAGTCGCAGGGCCGAGCAGCCTCGACT